>APFE031133568.1:251059-264179 GCA_000404065.3 Pinus taeda
TGGCATTCAGCTGTATAGTGTTCAGTGAGAGAACCTGCACATGGGAGAAAATGGTTGGTTCAATGTAAAATCCTTTCTCACCCACGCGACTACCGCCTGTCAATAGATTTGCTCCTTCTCGCTTCCCATGCTCAATGTATTCCAGTATTTTCTCAAATTGTGTCTTGTCAATCTGCTCAGACAGGAAAGAATATTGACATTAATATACAGTATACACATTTTAGTGCTTCTTTCTATTCAAATTACGCCTTTTCATTCTACTTAGCAAAAATAATAGAAAGTTACATTGCTCATTTTCTAAGGAAAAAAATGCAAATTTAAGATTTTTTCCTAATGTTGTATAAGTAACATTATTATGCGAATTGTAGATTTTGAAAATATATCCGAATATTTTTAGTAAATAATTTTAGATATGGCATAAAGGCGCCTTTATTCTCTAATTTGAAAATAAGAATCAAACCATTCACTCCTCTCCCAACAATCAGTTTCCTAAATATTTCTAGAACCTATAGTCGACATAAATTCACCATTGCATAACTATACTACATTAAAGTTTCCCTGCAATTAAATATTCCTAAAATCTACCATCAACATAAAGTTAACATTAGATAACTATACTACAATGGGCTTAGTTAATATTAGATAACTATACTGCAATGGGCTTTCAGAGAGTATGGAATTCATTTGTGGAATTGCAATTTGAAATTTGAGAGGAAATGATGCCGAATTTCAACAAATATTGGTAACCCAGATTCTGATGAATACAGTTCTAAAAATGTCAGCCCCTTACAGAAAATTGCGGATATAATTGCACAGATCAATATAAACTTACCTGAGGACCATGGTCAACTTCTGGGTTGAAAGGATCACCGACCACCTGTTTCTTCGCTCTTTCCACTACTCTCTTCACAAATTTATCGTGGATGCCCTCTTGAACATATATCCGGGATCCTGCGCAGCATACTTGTCCCTGCCATCCCAATGAAACAGTAATTGGTTTGATTAATGGAAGCGGACCTAATAACTGACTATCACTACGTCGTTGAGTTGTGCTTACACTGTTAAAAAATATGGCCGTGTGGGCAAGATTCACGGCCTCCTCAATATCAGCGTCATCCATGATAATCAACGGAGATTTTCCCCCGAGTTCAAGGGTTACAGGTTTCAAGTTGCTCTGAGCAGCGGCCACCATGATAACCCGACCTATATCAGTAGACCCTGTAAAGGCGACCTACACGCAAGCACACTTTACCAATGCTTCCATGGTACCTTGATGCTAAGAAAGATAAATAAGAAACATGATTACCTTGTCAATATCCATATGGCTGCTTATTGCAGCACCAGCCGTTACTCCAAAACCAGTTATGACATTAAGAACACCAGGTGGAAGCCCTGCCTGTGACAACAGCAAAACATTGAAACATTGGCATGAAAACATTTTGTGGATAAGAAATAATTTCTGACTTCAATGGTGGATAGAAATTTTAGAAACATATAATGACTTACCTCCTTGGCCAGATGTGCACAATAAAGTGCAGTTAGAGGAGTTTGTTCTGCAGGTTTGATAACTATAGTGCATCCACAAGCCAAAGCTGGAGAGATTTTCATGAAAAACATGACAAGTGGGAAGTTCCATGGTATAATCTGACCGACCACTCCAATAGGCTCATGCAAAGTATATGCCTGATATTGCCCTCCCATTTTTAATGTTTCCCCATGTATTTTATCAGCCGCTCCTGTACATGTCATGAAATTTATATATCGTAATCACATAGAAACCATCGTTAATTGCATTTCCAGAGCAGTAAGTCAATATAATATTTTTTTATTATTGGACAGTGTAAGTCAATATAATAATTTTTTATTATTGGATGATTGTTAATTGCATTTCCAGAGCAGTGTAAGTCAATATAATATTTTATTATATTTTATTATTGGATGATTGTTAATTGCATTTCCAGAGCAGTGTAAGTCAATATAATATTTTTTTATTATTGGACAGTCTAAGTCAATATAATATTTTTTTATTATTGGATGTCTATAATTGTGATAACTTAGAAGTTACAACCTTGACAATGAACCATATTGACAAACCCTCGTTAACCTACCACAGGATACATTTTGTTTTATTGGTATAGACTACACGAAGAACACCTATTTCTTATGCTAATGAATCAAGGTATAGACAAATATGTCATAAAAAGACAACAGTCTAGTGAGAATATTTTACCTTTACCTGCTGTTTATTATAATAATCTGGTTGGTACAAATAACGCTTATCTCTATTATAACAATTCAAAATAAAGGAATCAAAGATGGAATTACGAACAAATATGTTATATTAGATAAAAATAGAAAAAATTAAATAGTTTACTATATTTGGTACAAATAATATTTATTTTTATTTTGAGAAATGATAAATTAAGATAGATAATTATATTATTGAGTGGAGAAGCTCATTCTACAAACCAATATGATGTGTAATATTGTCATCAAAGTTGAAATTTTGCTCAAATCAGCCAAATAAATAAATAATAAATAAAAATTTAAAATTAAAATTTAAAATTTAAAATCTGAAAAAAAAATTACACAAAACAGTTAATAATATAGGCTCATGGAAAAATTTGTACATGAAAAAATTATATCCCTGTAAACTTATATTAAATCCATATTTAAAATATATATATGCCCGTAAATAAATATATCATAACATGATATTAAAACTAGAAATTAAAAAAAAAAACAATAATCCAAAAACATATAAGACACATATAAGACTCAAAATTCCTTAATGGGAGCTATTTTAAGCACGGGTATCATGGAGTATTGACTGTTCAGTACCTGCATAGTATCTGAGAGTCTCGATACACCCCGGCAAATCGACAGCACGAGCATGGGTGAGTGGTTTTCCATTATCTAGGGTTTCAAGAGCTGCTAGTTCATCTATATGCTGCTCTACCAAATCAGCGTACTTATTCAGAAAGCGACCCCTTTCCTACACAAAAAAGGAGATTCTTCATCAGACCCAAATCACTAGGCACTTATTCAGAAAGCAACCCCTTTCCTACACAAAAAAGGAGATTCTTCATCACATCCAAATCACTAGGCAAAAACAGAAGGGAATCTATTTATGCACAAGGGTCTAAAAACTGATATTACATAGCCAGACATTCGAGGCCAAGGTCCCTTATCAAAAGCCTCCCGGGCGGTCTTCACAGCCAAATCCACATCCTCCTTATCACCTTCTGCGACGCGCGTTATCAAATCTCCTGTTCGAGGGTCCAAAGTTTCAAAAGTCTTCCCTGCACCACCAACACCTTACACCCATTAATCCACAGAAATTTCGCCTTATCCTTGCATCCAGTATTAATCCACAGAAACGCCAAGCTCAGAATATTTTAGCATTCAAGTTTGGAAACAGTGGTTAATCATGCTTCAGTTTATACCTAGAAATACAAATTTATTTGGAAAATAGTGAAAATTTCGGTGTGACATTAAAATTTTGCAGAAATTTTAGGTTATTTGAGTTACAGTCATCAAATTTCAAGATTTTGGATGCCATGGAATTTTTGAAAATGCTGAATCCATTTCCACCACATGAAAACAAATTCAAACATTTTTATGAGAATATTTTTTGGAAAAAAAAATATCGAAATTCTGGTCAAAAGTAATTTGTCGGGAGAATGTGTGGCCATTTGTGTGGCCATGGAAGACAAGGCCCTTTATATCTATAACCAAAAATAAAACAGCAAAAACTCCAAATATTTCAACTTACTCACTAGCATCGTTTGAAAAGGCTATAATTTAGCTAAGATTGCTAATTTCTTCCGGGAATTCAACTATAAAAGTGTTTAAATCATTTTTGATATTAAAAATGAATTCAGTACCATTACCTCAAAATTATAATTAAGTAACCATTATAATAAAAATTTAATAAAATTACCACAAATTTTATCAAAATCATACAACAATTTCTATTATTTTCTCAACATACTTACACTACCTAAGTTATGTCCAAAAATAAACCAACGAAACCCAATATTTCAAAATAACATATAAATACCTGAAATTGCATCCACAAATTTTCCATCAATGAAAAGTTTGGTGAATTTGACAGACACGATATGGTCCGGATCGGTACCATTACCTACGCCATTAACTGAGCCGCCCATTCTTTCACGCAACTCGAATTTCTTGAATCCTTCAAGACTGCACACCATTAGTTATAATTAGAAAGGGTTAACATTGAAGCAGATCCCAGCGAAACGCCATGCACCCAAAACCAAGAAAGTTGAAAAGGAAATGAAATTGAAAGAATTCCATTATAAGCAATACCTTCAAGGGAGGAATCTCAGACAGCGTTATCAACATATTGATATCCTATTTATAGGAATCGAATGAGTAAGTGACAGAGCCGAGAATCTCTCTAGGTGAGGGGCACAGACACGTCAACTCTGTACGTGCGAGTGATGCACACATTCTCAATTTTACCGCCGTTACATTCCAATGTCACCAGCAAAAACTGGTAAACACACTCCTTTTATCTCCGTTACTTCACAACGGAAACTCTTATTTTAGCTTACCTCCGTTACCTTTCGTTCACACGACCAGAAATTGTTGAATGTCATCTGTGATTAAAATTAACTCTGAACTAACCGAGTCAACCCTTAGAGATTTGGCGCAACGATCTTTCTCAGACTTTCAAATACATGTGATGTGTAACCTTCCATTTTTAATAATATTTGTCAATTAATAATACTTCTTGATATCTCTACAACGTTTTCCAGACAGCCACTCATACGTCTCCTGCACTTGATTTAGTAGATACCACGCCAGAGTCAACAAAAACAAGTTAATGAAATTCAAGTAACGAATTGTTTTACAGCTACTGATCCTATTTATTGGGCGACATGTTACCACGCCGGAGATTAACATGTTCCGAATTAAATACAAATATTCACTTGCAGTCGTAAGGAAGGATTCAGTAAAAAGATTACTTCAAATACGATTTGTCTGCTTTTCCTTTTAAATTAACGTCTGAATAAGAGAAGAGCTCTGACCCTATTATTAATATTATTATACACAGAGACAGAGACAGAGACATGCCAGACAGAAATATTATAAGGTAGAAGTAGGCAGGGTGATTCGTGAAATATATATATATATATTTGCATGAATTTTTGGAAAGTGAGAATTATCGGAATTTGGGTAGGGTGGTAGGTAACTGTAAAAACTTTTCTCAAAATTTATAAGAAATTGCTATTAATCAGATTCAGTAATATTTTCTTACACGATAAGAAAATTTATCATAATTTTGTTGTCAAATCAGCAGTGAGGACAACTATCTCTGGCTGCTAACTATGAATGCTAGCTGACTCAAGACTGTTATTTAAGGAAAACCATGCCACCTAGAATAACCCCACCTGAAATAACCCACTCTTAGCCAAACAAAAGCAGTAATATTATATGATAAAAACATTTAAAATATAAAATATTTTTTAATTATTATAATTTAGATAATAATAATCAAATTAATATTGAATCAAAATATTCAAATATTCAAATCAATTTAAATATACACTCTCTCTTATATATAAATATATTTTTCTAGTTGTCTCTCTCCTTGAGTCTCTCCATTTTATATATATAAAATGTCAAGTTCATTATCAGTTCTCTCACACATGAATAGTCCTTGAAACAATCTAGCTTAAAAATACAAAGTAATTGTTTTATGTTTGTATAGTTATTCTTACTCTATTGTTTAAGCATTGACTGCCATATACAATATGCACACACGATCTTCTCCAATATATATACATAAACAACTAAACAAATACTCATTAGCATGACATCCCAAATATCGCCCTTAGGTCAAGGTGTCACATGCTTCCTCAACCCATCAAGAGTTTGATCTAGTTTTTCAACTAAGGATATGGGTGTTAAGGAGGTCACCTTTCTTCCTTCTCAGGTTTCAACATAGGCTCATGTTTTCTGGGAAGTTCAACATATTTCTCTACATGCTTTGTTTTCTCCAAAAACAGTCCTCAAATGTGATATCCCGTGTGAATGTGACTATTTATTTTTACTACTAGTTCTCCAAAAACAGTCCTCAAATGTGATATTCCCTGTGAATGTGACTATTTATTTTTACTACTAGTAAAACAAACTAGAACTGATTTGAGTTTTTATAATTAGAAATTTTGTTTTTAAATAGATTAAAAGAAATTTAGTACTGGAATATGTTAAGGAAAGAAATTGGTTTAATTCATGAGATATAACTGTGATGGAAATGAGTTCTCAAGAAACAATTGGTTGGGCAGTTACCCAACCCTAACAGCTCCAATGAAAAACCCATCCCTAAAAGATCAAGGGGATGGGAGGCACAGGCATCTGCCATCAAGGGAATGGAGGAGTAAGAAATGAGAATTTTGTGCTGTAGAGATAGACAGACAAGCAGTGGATAAGTTTGGTTAAGACCAGATATCTGCATCTATTCAAGATGGAGTTTTCTTGAATAATTTACCCAAGTTTGGGTAGCTGGGGAGAGACTGAAGGCTCGTTTTCTTGAATACTTTACCTGGGATGGAGTTTTCTTGAATAATTTACCCAAGTTTGGGTAGCTGGGGAGAGACTGAAGGCTCGTTTTCTTGAATACTTTACCTGGGTAGCTGGGGGAGACTGGAGGGGCTGGAGCGCAAGTCTCAAGGTTCGAGGTTAAACGAGTTATAAGGTTATAGGCAGTTCAATAAGTCAGATAAGTTTACATCTGGAATATCTTCCTTAATCAAGGTTGGGAGGTTGAACGAGTCATTAGGTTATAGGCGATTCAATAAGTTAGATAAGTTTACATCTAGAATATCTTCCTTAATTATTATTAGCAATAATTTTCTTAGAATAGAATGCTAAATTACAAGTCAGACAAGTTTACGTCTGGAATATCTTGCTTAATTATTATTAGCAGTAATTTTCTTAGAATAGAATACTAAATTAGAAGATAGACAAGTTTACATATGGAATATCTTGCTTAATTATTATTAGTAGTAATTTTCTTAAAATAGAATACTAAATTACAAGCTAGACAAGTTTACATCTTGAATACTATTAGTAGTAACTAATAAAATAGAATGCTAAATTACAAAACAGATAAGTTACATCTCAAACATCTTGCTTAATTACTAATAGTAGTAACTCTTAAACAAAATGCTAATCTCAAATATAGTCGCATATACTAATAGTAATTAAAGAAAATTGATTCACTAAGCATGTATAAACCGAAACCCATTTAAGTTCAGGAGTTGGCAACATGAGGCCAAATTTTCACAAAGCTTAAGAGATAACATTGTGTATCTATTCAGAAGAATTCCCAGATATCAACATAAATAATGGCCCAATACCAGTAGGAAGGAACAACACCTACATTTCAATAAATACAGAGAACCATTTCCTTCTCAATATTAAAACAAAAACTTAACTCTATTCTAATCCAGCGGAATCCCCAAATCTGGTTACAGATAAACGAAACTGGAACTAATTCTTTAGTTGGAAAGGAAGCAATCAGTATGAAATTGTAAGAAATATAGCTGCAAGGTTGCAGTTATCCACGAAAGGAAAGATTTAAATATGGAAAACCTATAGCAAAGAAACATCCTGTGACTTCAAATACATTCAAGCTAGGAATCAAAGAAAAAAGCGTATTAAATATCAGTGAGCGAAAGAGTCACTTCAAATTATCTTCCAGTATAGACACCAAGCAAATGAGCCGCAAGTTTTGCATAAGCAATAGTCGTGAATCATACATTAACTAGAGATAGAGACCGTCCTCAGAAATTATAGTTCAAGAGGAAAATGTCCCAGTAGTACATAATCAAACTCAGGTCGAGTTGGCTTATTCATGCAACCAGTTTGAGGATAGTAGTCGCCACCAAAATTAAAGAACAATACCATACATTCGGAATGAGTAGAGATTTTGGGCCCAACCCTCATAAAACCAAAAATAACACCTCAAAGGCTAGAGACTCGTGGTCTCATTAACAGAGAATACATGTCAACTAGCTCAACCTAGCTAAAAACTCAGAAGCTCTAAACTAGATCAACCCCATCTCTGCTAACATATACATGCCACATAATGATTCATGAGACTAGGGGCACGCCCTTCATTTCTTGAAAGATATACATAACTAAACTCATACCCGTTGAAGACCAAGCCATGTTTCGACAGCCGGAGCTAGGCCTCTGGAGCTGCACCCACATACCCTGACAATGAGGCTTGTTAGAAAACATTGGCGACTGAATCAAACACTGTAACTCTAAATAAACAATGCCTTAGTGTTGGGTTGACTTACCCAGGCTATCACAAAACACCTCCAGTGCCCCTGTAGCCATGCCCAAAGCCATAGCAGCACACTGTAGAAGGATGAACAGTCAAGGAGCGAAAGGCCTTCCCGAGCAATAGCGACGATAAAAAGGTAGAAGTTGGGTTTATAGTTTTACCACAGTGAAGCCCTCTGTGCGTGGGCAGGAGAAAAAACCATCCATCGCGAGCAAGAACAACAATAAATACCTTGCATGTATTCGGCCAAGCATAATACTGCCAGCAGTGGCCTCCACCATCTGATTCAACGCAACAAGGAGAGCCCTCGATGGGGTACATACCTTGAAGCAACAAGGGACAATTGTTCGCCATGGAGAAGCATCCCGAGGAGGTTGTCCCCTTGTCCTAGCAACTGGCCTCTGAAAATTAAAGTCCACCATAAATAATGTATAGTTCCACAACACATCAAGTCTATGGATATTTATGATAGTACCCTGATGCGTAGAATGAGGGTTTATATAGTTGGGATAGTCAATTAGGTGGTTGACAAAACCATTGATAAATGTAAACCTTGGAAATCATAAACCTTCTTACAAATTAAGCTATGGTTGTAACAACATTCCGCCAACCCCAAATGTATAGTGATGACATATGTATACGGTGCTTATTGTAGTTAATAATATCGTTAATGACAAGTCAATATAATTAGCAATTATGGATATGTTGTGATTTGTAATCATTTTCAAATTCTTTTTATATGGAGACAATGCATATGGTATCAAAGCGCTCAGGTTGTAAAACTGAGACCTCTGGGTAAGAAATAACAAGTTTTGTCGTATGCACATAGGAAGCAGGAACAGTCAGCATGAGAAGAACAAGGAACCTACCATCCAAACCTGCAATAGGAGCAGGAGTAGGAGCCCCGCCATTTCAGGATGGCAATCTTGAAGTATGTGTACAACTGGGTGAGGAACCCCGAGATACCGGTACAGACATTAGAGAGACAGTACAAGAGTTAAAGATGAAATGGCTCATTTATGGGCAGATAACGAGAGATTGATGCTGGAACAAGAAAAGATTATAAAAAGCTTATTTGATAGAAAAAATAATCGGCCACTAGTTCATAGCCCTGAATGTAGGAATATGTCAGGGGAGCTAGAATTCCAGGTAGAAGATTGAAAAACTGGGGGTGGTGAGGAGAATCGTGAAGAAGAGTCTGATAATGTATCCAACCACTGAACCCAAAAAAACAGAAAGTGGAACTCCATGGGGATTTTCGAAAGATAAAGCCCCCACTTTTCGATAGAGAGCAGGAAGAAGCAGCAAAAACATGGCTCATAAATATGAACAAATACTTCCAGCTGTACGAGTATGACCATATCTGGAAGGCTCGTTTAGCCATTTTCCAACTGCAAGGAAAGGCCACATTATGGTGGGAGGAAGTAAAGACTGTTTGGGGAATGGATGAACAAAGTATAACTTGGGAGAAATTCCAAATATATTTTAAAGAAAAGTACCTAACAGAATGATTTTATGATGAGAAATCTAAAGAGTTTCATGATCTCCATCTAGGAAAATTGACCATGGATGAATTTATAACAAATTTCACCTCGTTGTTTCATTATGTGCGCTACATACATGAAGAAAAAGCAAAGGTGCAGCAATTCATCAACAACTTACCGTTATTTATGAAAGAACGACTAGAATTTGACAACCCAAAGACCATGGATGAAGTGATTCGCAAAGCACGGATTTGCTATTAACAGAAAAGACCAAAAGGGGACATGAACAAGAAATGGAATGACAAAAAGATAACTAAATTCATTCCTGGACATAAAGGAAATAGAGGCTCAGGCAAGGGAATTTTCAAGGGACAAACTAACAGAAACTTCAATAAAAATCCACCCAGATTTAAGGTACCAAGCGAAGCAAAAACTAATGAGCAACTGGGCAAAATTGAAGCTGTGTTGGCTATAAGGCCCCATGTACAATGCCGGGGATGCAGAGGGTCGCACTATGCCAAAAATTGCCCACAACGCAGGGGAACTAACCAGATATCTCAGCTACAAGAAGCCTCTACAGTAGGGGAAATAGCAAGGAGTCTGCCCAAAATTAACACAGCCCTGGAAGACCACCAAGTAGAATTTCAGCCGACAATGGTCGAGTTTGAAGGTAAAATTTTTAACCAAACTGTAGTATTTTGATTGACCCTAGGGAAACTTTAAGTTACATTAATCCCAAGATTGTGGAACAATGTATGTTACAAGCAGTATAATTTTAAAACCCAGGGTTGATGCAATTAGCCACATGAGCAAAAGGAAGAGTTTTGGCTAAGGTCAATAATTTCCCTTTAGAGCTAGCTGGCCAGTCCATCCAGGAAGATTTGAATATACTACCCTTAGGATCATATGATATCCTTATTGGTATGGACTAGTTGGAAAAGCATTGATCCCTTAATAACTACAAAACTAAAACCATTAATTTCTGAGACGATAAGGGGGAAAGACAAGAAATACAGGGCATTCAGAAGACTCTGCAAATGAGACCTGTAACAACTTCCCAACTAGAAAAATGCATCAGAAAAGGTTATCAGATTTTTTCCATTCAAGTAGGTTATGTTGACCCTAAGGAGAAATCTGTTGTGTTAGAAGATATACCAGTAATACAAAACTTTCTTGATGTTTTCCCTAAGGAAATTCCAGGTTTACCCTCAAAAAGGGACATAGATTTTACCATTGAGCTAATTCTGGGAGCTGCCCCAGTCTCTCGAGCCCATTACCGTATGAGTATTCCTGAAATACAGAATTAAAAATGCAGTTGGAAGAGTTGCTAGATAAGAAGTATATACGACACAGTGTGTCCCCTTGGGGAGCTCCAATATTGTTTGTTAAGAAAAAGATGGAACAATGAGAATGTGCATGGACTACCATGAGTTAAACAAGCTAACCATTAAGAACAAATATCCCTTGCCCTGTATAGATGAATTGTTTGACCAGGTTAAGGGGGCAACCGTTTTATTCAAGATTGACCTCCGATCAGGTTATCACCAGACCTGGATAAAGGAGGAATATATAGCAAAAACAACATTCAGAACTCGATATGGGCACTATGAGTTTGTGGTGCTGCCCTCTGGAATGACCAATGCCCCAACCACCTTCATGTGCCTCATGAACATCATATTCCATCAATACTTATACAAGTTCGTGTTGATCTTTATTGATGATATCTTGATATACTCATGAAGCATGGAAGAACATAAGGAACATCTCTGTGTTGTCCTCCAAGTTCTAAGAGAACACCAGTTGTATGCTAAGTACAAGAAGTGTGACTTTTTCAAGGAACAAATCCAGTAGTTGGGACATATTATCATCAAGGAAGGAATCGCAGTAGACCCTGAGAAAATATAAATCATTATGGAGTGGTCAATACAAAAATATGTCGCTGACATAAGATCATTTATGGGCCTAGCTAGATATTATAGGCAATTTGTGGAAGGCTTTTCTGGGGTATAATACCATATTATCTCTCTGCAAAAGAAAGGAAGAGCCTTTAGGTGGACCACTAATTGTCAAAGAAGTTTTGACCAGCTTAAGCAACTACTCACCACTGCTCCAATTTTGAGTATTGTTGATCCTAGTAAGGAATATGTAGTGTGTACAGATGCTAACAAGGAGGGGGTAGGTGGTGTACTAATGCAAGAGGGTAGGGTCATAGCTTACTAGTCAAGAAAGCTCAAGGAATGTGAGCAAAAGTAATCTGCATACGACTTAGAGTTAACAACAGTAATTCATGCTTTGAAAACGTGGTGACCCTACCTATTGGGAAAAATATTTCTGCTTTTAACAGATCATGAAAGCCTAACAAGCTATTTCAAACATCCCACATTAAATGCTAGACAAGCTCGTTAGGCTGACTTCCTAAGCGAATTTTATTTTGAAATTAGGCACTTGAAGGGAAAAGAAAACCGGGTAGCAGATGCTAAAGGCTGGAAGGTAAATTTCTTATTCAAGATTTCTTTTAGTGAGTCCCGCATTACCTTCTATGATTAGATTCGAGAAACAACCATGCAAGATGTGGTATATAACCATTTGTGGTAGCAAGAAAAAGTGGAAAATAGCCACGAACATCAAATGGGGTATGAAGTGACTTGAAATGAGTTGTTGGTTTATAGGAAGAGACTTTATGTGCCTAACCAAAAATTGCTTAAATTATTAATCTTCAATGAATATCATAAAAGTCCTTACGCAGGACACGCAGGATATCAGAAATTGATTTCTGTCCTTAGGAATGAATTCTTTTGGCCTGGTATGAAGAAAGAAGTAGCAGAATACCTAGGACACTGTTTGGAATGCCAGCTCGTAAAAGCAGAGCACCAGCACCCAACAGGATTTCTTCAACCACTACCCATTATAGAATGGAAGTGGGAGACAATATCTATTGATTTCATTACTGGACTGCCTAAAACAAAAAAGCTAAATGACTCTATCATGGTGGTGGTAGATAAGCTGAGAAAATTTGCTCATTTCATACATGTACAATCAACTTATAAAGCAATACAAATTGCTAGCATTTTTATGCAAAATGTTTTTTAGTTGCATGGCTTACCTAAGATGATCATCCCTGACCGAGATGTAAAATTTATGTCAGCCTTTTGGAAGGCCCTATTTAAGGGATTGGGGACCCAATTACATTTCAGTATTGCATATCATCCTCAAATGGATTGGCAAATAGAAAGAGTAAATCAAGTTGTCGAAGATATGTTGCAAGCCTATGTAATGCAATAACCATCTAAATGGGAAGACTACTTGC
>APFE031133568.1:283008-298991 GCA_000404065.3 Pinus taeda
TTTTGAAGGATGCACCCCTATTTATACAAAAACTGAGGATGACTGATCAATAAATGCAGATCCCTCCAATCTCTTCTAAATCTACATTATCTCATGTGGTTACAACCAATCTCCTAAAAATGTGATATACATATCCTCTCAAAATCGTCTCATCCATGATTCTTCTCCTTTGAATATGCATAGATAACGATCCTCATCTTCTAAAATTACTACACAAATCTTCATGAGTTGGAACTTGAAATTTGAATTTATATTTAGGAGGCCAGTTAGGACCCTTCTAGAAGCTCCAAGTAGGCTTACACTATCACAAAACATATACCACTTTCATGTATATATGAAAACATGTTAATTTTACAATATTTAATCACAAATTCACTTAAAATAATTAAAATAAATGACTTTTGAAAATATAATGCTAAACCCATATTATCATGAAAGTGGTTACTTAATGTAGGGTTATGTAGTTACAGAGTTACGGAATGAGGGTAAAATGATGGACATTAAGGTGAACGTGAATGAAATTTTTGAGGCCCAACACATACTCACCATGCTGATATCAAGTACTCAATGAACAAGTGTGATGTGAATGATAGAATTATTAGATGACGAGATCTTCAATCTAAAGCTAAGTTTATGGAGATTTTGACACTTTCCGTTTTGAGCCTAATTTTGAGCACTGATCACTCCTCCCCCTTGGAAGCATTTTTGGACCCCAACAGGATCACTTTCTATTGTCCAGCAGGTGAGGTTACAGTTCCCTTACCTTTCCAACCTCCATCCATTTGGCTTTTAAAGTATTTGTACCCTTGAGCCCCACTCGAAGATAGTCGATACTTCCCCTTTTTGATGTCCTTGTTCTTCTGTCAAGTATAGTGTCTTGCTGAAGCTCATCAAGGAATTCAAGAGAAAATACTTCAATAGATGGAATTTGAATACTCTCTCCTTTATCTTCAATAAAAGGAGGCTCATACAACCTTAAATTCTCAACATTAACAACAACATAAATTTGCATATATGAAGACAAATCCAACCCAAAGGCATTGTTACCAATCTTTTCCAAAATTTTGAATGGACCATATCTAATTGGTTTTAGCTTTTTAACTTCTTCTTGGAGCCTCTCTTTATTAATGTGAAGCCAAAATCCATCATAAACTTGGAACTTGTGATCTTGACAATGCTTATCGTGACTTTCTTTGTACTTGCCTTGGATTTTCGCAAGTTTTTCTTGAACCTTTTGGTGTACTAATTGGATTTGTTCAATGAAATTTATTGCTTTGTCTATGTCGCTATGACCTTCAATAGCAACATATTTTCCAAAAATGAAATCCAAAGGCTATTTAGGCAAGTATCCAAAGCATGCCTCAAAAGTTTAAGTTGAAGAGTGCTTGGCTCAATTGTAAGCATGTTGAATATAGTGAAAATGTTCATCCCACAAGTTAGGATGCTTGCTGCAATACCCATGAAGAAGATGTATCATTGTTCTGTTCACCACTTCTCTTTGACCATCTATTTGTGGATGAAAACCTATACTCTTTTTCAATTTGGTGTCCATGAATCCCCACAAGATTGACCAAAAATTCCCAACAAAGTGACAATATCAATCACTAACAATGGATGTGGGCAATCCCAAATGCACCCAAACATTCTGAAAGAATAACTGAGCAGTTTGTGCAAATGTAACTTTCCTTTTACATGGCATCAAAATACACATTTTCTTAAACCTATCCACACCTACATACAAATAATCATGACCTCTTTTTGACAATGGAAGACCTCCTACAAAATCCATAGAACAACTCTCTTGCGGTTGTGAAGGAACCAGAAATGGTGTGTACAATCCTAACTTCCTATTGCTAGGCTTACTGATTGCACATAATGAACATCCTTTAATAAAATAAGACATACTTTCAAGCAGACAAGGCCAATAAAAATACCTTTGTAGATGTGCCACCATCTTACTTACACCAAAATTGACCAGCAATAAGAGAAGTATGTGCCTCTATTATGATGTTAACTCTTTCTCCCTATGGAATACAAAGCTTGCCAAGATGGTACAACAAGTTATCATGCAAATGATAATCCAATTCCGCTACCTGATTACCTTAACTCAAGCTTGCGTTAACAACTTTAAATTCATTATATAATGCATATTTCTCAATATAACTTTCATGTAAAAAACAATTATGCTTGAGTAAAGTAATTGCACCAACAATAGGACTAGAAAGCATATCAACAACTTTATTGTAGATACCTTTCTTATACTTGATTACCAAGTGGAATTGTTGAAGAAAACCCATCCATCGGAAGTGCCTTGATTGTTGTAACTTTGATTGTGATTGCAGGCATTGAAATGGTTGATGATCAGTGTGAATCATTGTTTCCTTACCATATCATTGCACCAATAAAAGTTTATGAATGAAAACATGTAGGCTTACCATGTTGCATCAGGATTGCACCCATAGCGTAGTCACTAGCATCAATTTGAATCTTAAACAACTATCTCAAGTCTGGAAGTGCAAGTACTAGAGTTGTACTGATATTTTCCTTCAATGCATCAAAGGCCTTTTGATGTTTTCCTCCCCACTGAAAAACCTTCTTCACGCTTGTTAACGCATGCAAAGGAGTTGTTACAAGAGAAAAATTAGCAATGAATTTCCTCCAATATTGGGCTTCTCCCAAAAAACTTATAACCTCCATAACTGTCTTGGGCCTTGGACAATTCACGATGACATCAACCTTGGAGGGATCTATTTTCAATTCACCTCCTCCAACAATATGACCCAGGTAAACAAACGAAGTTTTTCCAAATTCGCACTTTGACATCTTAAGATACAATTGTTCTTCTTTTAAGACATCAAGTAATTTTCTTACATGCATGACATGTTCATCACAAGATTTACAGAAAATTAAGATGCCATCTAAGTAGACTATGGAAAACTCATCAAGAAATGGCCTCAGTACATCATTCATCACATGCACGAATGTAGCGGAAGCATTACATCAACCAAACGCCATAACTACCCAATCAAACAAACAGTGTTTTGTTTTGAATGCGGTTTTCCAAATGTCTCCTTCAGCTATTCTAATTTGATGGTAGCCACTTCTTAGTTCCAACTTAGTAAAAATATTTTTCATCTTTGAATTGATCAAGTAAATCATCTATTATGGGCAATGGGTAACGGTTCTTTACCGTAATTTTTTTCAATACATGAAAGTCCAGACACATGCACAATGTTCCATCCTTCTTTGGAACCAAGATAATAGGTGAACCACATGGCGAGGAAGATGGTTTGGTGATCCCTTTGCTCAACAAATCTTGAAATTGCTTCTTAATTTCTGCACTTTCCATCACTGAGATCTTGTACATGCCAATGTTAGGAAGAGGACTATCTTGTTGTAATTATATCTCATGTTAGATTCCTCCCTTGGAAGGTAATCCTATTGGTTCCTAAAACATCTCGTCATATTGGTTAACTACGTCAACCAATTCAGATTTCAAATTTGAATCACAACCTTTAAAAGCTTCATTATCAACATCATCGTTGGGTTTGATCATTAGAAGCACAAAATTCTTTCTCTAATTCACTCATCTTTTCATCTTCCCTGCATTAACAAGCGAAAGATTTATTTTCTTGCTATGAACTCTCACTATATATTCTACTCCACCTTTGAATAAATGATATTAATTTTCATGTCTATGGAAGATAACTTTTCTGTCATAAAGGTATGGGATGTCCAAAATTATGCCATAGATATCTAACGGCACAACGTTAAGCTCCACTTCATCTATGAAATTTGTAGTAAGAGAAAATTTTAGTTTACACTTTCTCGTAACCTCCAATTGCGCGTTGTCACACACCTATCCCAGTGGATATGGTTTATGATGTGGAATGATTTCCAAATTTAAACTTTTGACAATGTTTTCAGAGACAATATTGGCTTGAGAGACACTATCGAACAATGTATCAATCTTGTTGTGTTACGATATTTCCCTTATGTGAAAAAGTTATATTCTTATCTTTTCATTTGGAGTTTCATTTTGTGAGTTTGAAGAACTAGTGCTAGCAATGAATTATTTTCCTTTTAACCCATGGTTGTGATTTTAGTTTCATTTCCCGAATCAAATCCCAAATATTGTCAAGTGGTTGTAGTTGTTTTTTGTTTTCCCTTGTTGTTGCTTTTCTTTGGTCTCATTTCCAGATGAAACTTCCAACAATGAGCTTCATCATGACCATCTCTGGAACAATGTTTGCATGTAATTTTCTCTTCTTCTTTTTTGATAAATGCATTTTTCTTTTCCTTCCCTTTCAAAGCCTTTTCCTTTCCTTTACTCTTAAATGGCTTTTTACTACCTTCTTCTTGGCTGTTTTTCCCTCTTGCCTCAAGATGAGTGGCTTGCACACACACATCATCTAGTTTATTGGGATTAAACATTAATATATTATGCCTAAGGTAACTATGTAAGCCCCCTATGTACTTCAGCAATGTGTCCTGTGATTGCAAATCTACACCTAACATTAAAGACCTTTTTCTGAATTCATGGTTGTAATCTTGCACGTTTTTACCTTTGAGTTGTCTAAAGTTTTGCCAATTCATGATAGCTTTCTGCATATAAGCTAGAGGGTAGAATTGTATTTTGATTGCAACAATGAAATCAATCCAAGAAATTGAGATCTTACCATGTTTTTAAATCTCCTCGTGAGTCTTTGATTCCCACCATACCTATGTTTCACCCTCCATTCTCAAGGAAGCTAATTGAATCTTTATGTCATCCTCTTGAAGTTTTTGAATCCTACAATAGACCTCCAAATGACGAATCCAATTATCAAGCTCCTCTACATTCACTTCACCATTATACATTTGCAACTCAAATTTAACATCAAGTTTTAAAAAAGGTGATTTACCAATTCCTTTTGAAGAATGATGATAAGTATGAGTAAGGGTCATGTTAGTGGAAGAGGGTGAAGATTATTTTGAAGAACAAGATGAAGAATATGGTGGAGAGGGTGGAGGTTTGTCTCCATTTCCATTACCTCCTTCTGAAGAGCCTTCTCCTTTGGGAGGTTTGGAACTTTCCCCTTGCAACTTGGTATTCCTCTCTTCATAGAGGACCTTTGCCATCTCTATCATATCAAATAAAGCCATTCTAAAGGTCTTCTCATCTTCTATCATGTTTGTAGGTTCTCCTTCATGAGACAAGATCTATGGAGTGTCAACTACAACTTGAGGCTGAATTGGTGTTGGAGATTGTGGAAACCTTGCTCTCCTTCTCGTTCACCCAACTTCAGGGCTTCCAACTAGCTTCTCTTCTCATATTTTGAGTTTTAACCTTGTAAGCATGACATAAAATTACAAACAATTAAATCCTTATTTCACAAAGAAAACCAAGAGCTCTGACACAAAAACGATCTAATTTAGAATATTAGTTTGTTGTGCTAAGATCCTTCTCAGATTAGAAACAAACTTCTTTCATCGGGCTTAAGGATTCATGATTTTTTGCAAGTGAAATGATGAGTTTTTATGTTAATTTTATGAGCAATTTAATATAAATAAGAGACTGAATAACTACATAAATATGTATAGAACATCATCAAAAACACATTACAATAGGAATGTGATAAAGGAGTTCACCCCTCCTGGGCTACGTCTCCTTCGTCCAGCTTCCAATGGCTTGGGCCTCTCTATTATGCTCCAAAGTTTAAAATTTCGTGTTTACAATGGTCAAATGCTTCTGAAACCTACTCCAGTCAGTTTAGAATAACCAAAAATGGCTATCTAGCCTCGTTTTGCATCCAATTTGGTGGAAAACTTAAGAAGTTATGACCTCTCCTAGTTTTCCCGCTATTCACTCCACAAATTGCTCCAAATCCGGCATGATCCTACAAATTATCTCCAAAAAGTGCTAACTGATCAAACATTTTACCATGCAACAGTCCATAATCTATCGGCACCGACTGTCCCATCGCAAATCATAATTGGCGAGAACTAAAAGGCTTATGGTTTGTGTATACGACGGGGTGAAGTGCAATTGCGATATGGCTGACACGACAGAACTATTAACCAGAACTCATAACCTTATTGCATCCGGGATATTTTCGCAATTCGCAATCAGTGGAGTACTGACAGTCTTATATCTACAGGACTCTGTTTTATGTGGTGTGCAATTGTGATCTGCGATTGCGATTATCGCATCACAACCCTTCCCTACTCGGGCACCGATTCTTTAATGTCTTTCCGCCTGCCCTGTTGCGATGTGCGATTATGATTATTGCATTGCACTCTAGCTATTTTCGAGGTTGTTTTTTAATGTCGACCCACCTGCGACATGAGATTTGTGAAATGCGAGGGCTAATGGTGGCTTGCCACTTGGTGCTCCCCATTCCCTGAAGAGCCCTACCACATCATATTTTCCTGCCATCTGTCCAAGTCAAACCTAAACTTTGACTTGCTCTAACTTCTTCATTCGAGCTTGGATTTGAGTGTCATTCACAGCGTTGGAATCAAGATGACAAGATCCTCGATCTGAAGCTAATTTTATGGAGATTCTGACAATTTGAGTTTTGAGCCTAATTTTAAGCACCTGATCAATGAGAGAGAACAAAGATGGTTTGTGCACTATAGTATTTTATGAGCCATAGATCTCACTTCTTTATATTTGAATCCATTTACATTTATAGAAAGAGATAGTAGAGCATCACCTTCCATTTCTTCATTTTTTATATTATATCCATAAAAATAGAAACCTAATAGATCCATAATTCTAAGGAAAATGATCCTCATAATATAGATTTTGTATTTTCAGTATAAAATTTATTAGATATTTTGGGTTGAACTACCTAATGGAGTATCCATAGTTATTCACAGATCAAAAACATTAGGAAATCACTTGGTACAATAATATAACTTAAAAATGAAACAAAATATAAGTAGTCATTTAGATGATCTCAAATCACGATCATAGAAAAATAATTAGAGGAAAATGCTTACATGAGCCCCAAATCATTAGCTACTAGAACTAGAATTATGAAAGAAAATGCCACATCATTCCAACATCTTCAACTATAAGGGACCAAATGGTAAGAATCTAAAAGAAGAGGTCATATAACCCACTTCTATAATTTATATTAAGCCTAGATGCCTAAGAATAGGTAGAAAATGTCACATGGACTCTAATTTCAAAGATGTTCGATTCAAAATACAAAGACTAAGGAAGTCTCGTGGAATCCCAAGTACACCCCAAGGTGTTGAAGTTTTCATTGATATTTAATCAATTTGGATGAGTAGTCCTTATGATACCCACCTTCATAAGTGGGGTGCTTCTTGAGGCTTCATGAAGTAACAACAATTAATGTTGGAGAAAGTAACTAGTAGTGTTGGAAAGGAGAGGTAGGGTACAACTTGTTATCTTGACTTGGAATTTTGAATGACCCTCAAATTCAACCTCCCTATGGTTGTACAAAAATATAAGAAGCCTACCAAGTATAGATATAAAAATTTGTGAAGAATATTGATTGAGATTATTCTATAATCTATTTGTGATCTATCTTACCATTCCCATCATCATCATTGAACAATGTTATTTACCATATTCACATTATTCCTTATGTAAAGTTTGAAATGGTGTTCTTGATAGTACTATTTAGATTATAGAGGATATTCAATAGAAAAAATTTAAATGTACATAGTTGATGATCATCTAAATTTTTATGTAGACACAACAATTCAAACCAGCATATATCTACAGTAATGGTGGAATTGGATGTATCAAACATCAAGATGGATCAAATCCCTTGACTTAAAAACCTTTCTAATTTTTTTTCTTGTAAGAAAAGTCTACCTCAAGGGATTTGATCCCTCTCAACACTTATAGACCAAAGGTTATAATAGAATTTATTTAAAAATTAGACAATAATAAAGACTTTATCTCAAAAGTATTATATATAGCAATTTCAAAATATTTGTAAAGCTATTGAATCTTCATGACCGGTTAACTCTTGGAACCCAAATAAATAGAAAAAAGATTCCATTCAATCTCTTTTACCATATAAACAAAATGTTTAAACAAATAAATTAATATCTTAAATAACTTCTTAAAATTTAATAGACATAAATTATATCACTATAAATAATCAAAATCCTCTCCATCATTATTACTTTATCTAATTTTAAATTCATACTAAACAAATAATCTATTAAAAATTTACATATCAATAATAAATTGTTCAAAATTCATTCAAAAATTTAATAAATATAATATCATTTCAATTTTATAGGTATAATTATTTAATATAAAACCCATTATTACTTTTTCTAATTTTAAATTTAATTGACAAATAATTATTAAAAATTTACATATCAGTAATAAATAGTTCAAAATTCATTAAAAAATTAATAAATATGATATCATTTCAATTTTATATGTATAATTATTTAAATAAAAACCCATGTAAATGTAAAGACTAATTTGATACATAAATTCTATAAGGAATTCATGTCAAGGAAATGACATCATGACTAATTTGAAACATAAATTTTACAGTTCAAGAGGAAAATGTCCTAGTAGTACATAATCAAACTCAGGCTAAGCTGGCTTATTCATGCAACCAGTTTGAGGACAGTAGTCACCACCAAAATCAAAGAATAGTACTTTACATTCGGAAGGAGAAAAGATTTCAGGCCCATCCCTCATAAAACTAAAAATAACGCCTCAAAGGCTAGAGACTCGTGGTCTCATTAACAAAGAATACATGTCAACCAGCTCAACTTAGCTAAAAACTCAGAAGTTCTAAAGTAGATCAACCCCAGCTCTGCTAACATATACACATGACATAACGATTCATGAGACCAAGGGCACACCCTTCATTTCTTGAAAGATATACAGAACTAATCTCACACCCATTGAATACCAAGCTGAGTTTCGACAGCTGGTGCAAGGCCTCTGAAGCTGCACTTGCATACCTTGACAATGAGGCTAGTTAGAAAACATTGGCGCCTAAATCAAACATTGCAACTCTAAATAAACAGTTCCTTAGTGTTGGGTTGACTTACCCGGGCTATCACAAAACACCTCCAGTACCCGTGTAGCCACACCCAAAGCCATACCAGCACACTATAGTCAAGAAGGAAGAATAGTTAAGGAGCGAAAGGCCTTCCCGAGCAGTGGTGAGGATGAAAAGGAAGAAGTTGGGTTCAGAGTTTTACCATAGTGAAACCCTCTGCGCATGGACAGGAGAAAAAACCCTCCATCGCAAGAAAGAACAACAATAAATACCTTTCCTGTATTCAACCAAGCATAATATTGCCAGCAACGGCCTCAACCGTTTGATTCAACGAGGCAAGGAGAGCCCTCAATGGGTTTCATACCTCAAAGCAGCAAGGGGTAGCTATATGCCATGGAGAAGCATCCCGAGGAGGTTGTCCCCTCATCCTGGCAAGTGGCCTCTAAAAATTAAAGTCTGCCATAAAGAATGTACAGTTCCACAATAGATCAAGTCTGTGGATATTTAGGACAGTACCCCAATGCGTAGAATGAGGGTTTGTATAGTTGGGATAGTCAATTAGGTGGTTGACAAAACCATTGATAAATGTAAACCTTGGAAATCATAAACCCACCTACAAATTAAGCTATGGTTGTAACAACATCCTACCAAACCCAAATGTATGGTGATGATAGATGTATACAGTGCTGATTGTAGTTAATAATATCATTAATGATAAGTTAATATAATTAACAATTATGGATACGTTGTGATTTGTAATCATTTTCAATTTTTTTTTATATGGATACATTGCATATGGTACCAGAGCGCTCAGGTTGTAAAACTGAGACCTCTGGGTAAGAAATAACAAGTTTTGTCATATGCACATAGGAAGCAGGAACAGTCAACATGAGAAGAACAAGGAACCTACCATCCAAACCTGCAATAGCAGGAGCAGGAGCCCTGCCATTTCAGGAGGGCAATCTTGAAGTATGGGTACAACTGGGTGAGGAACCCTGAGATACCAGTACAGACATTAGAGAGACAGTACAAGAGTTAAAAGATGAAATGGCCCATTTATGAGCAGATAACGAGAGACTGATGCTGGAACAAGAAAAGATTATAAAAATCTTATCTAATAGACAAAATAATCGACCACTAGTTCCTAGCCCTGAATGTAGGAATATATCAGGAGAGCCAGAATTCCAGACAGAAGATGGGGAAACCGGGGGTGGTGAGGAGAATAGTGAAGAACAGTCTAATAATGTATCCAACCACTGAACCTAGAAAAGACAAAAAGTGGAACTCCAGGGGGAGTTTTGAAAGATAAAGCCCCCACTTTTTGATGGAGAGTAGGAAGAAGCAGCAAAAGCATGGCTTATAAATATGAACAAATACTTCCACCTATACGAGTATGACCATAACTTGAAGGCTTGTTTAGCCATTTTCCAACTACAAGGAAAGACCACATTATGTTGGGAGGAAGTAATGACTGTTCGGGGAATGGATGAACAAAGTATAACTTGGGAGAAATTCCATATATTTTTTAAACATGAGTACCTAACATAAAGATTTTGTGATGAGAAATCTAAAGAGTTTCATGATCTTCGTCTAGGAAAATTGACCATGGATGAATTTATAACAAAGTTCACCTCGTTTCTTTGTTATGTGCCCTACATACGTGAAGGAAAAGCATAGGTGCAATGATTCATCAACAACTTACCTTTGTTTATGAAAGAACGACTAGAATTTGACAACCCAAACACCATGGATGAAGTAATCCACAAAGCACGGATTTGCTATCAGTAAAAAAGACCAAAAGGGGACATGAACAAGAAATGGAATAACAAAAAGATAAATAAATTCATTCCTGGACATAAAGGAAATAGAGTCTCATGTAGCAAGGGATTTTTGAAGGGACAGACTAATAGAAACTTCAATAAAAATCCACCCAGATTTAAGGTACCAGGAAAAGTAAAAACTAATGAGCAATAGAGAAAAATTGAAGCTGCGTTGGTTGCAAGGCCCCCTGTACAATGCTGGAGACGCAGAGGGCCGCACAATGTCAAAAATTGCCCACGGCACAGGGAAACTGACCAGATATCTCAGTTACAAGAAGCCTCTACATTAGCGGAAGTAGGAAGGAGTCTACGCAAAATTACGCAGCCCTGGAAGACCACCAAGTAGAATTTCAATCGACAATGGTCGAGTTTGAAGGTAAAATTTTTAACCAAACTGTAGCTATTTTGATTGACCCCGGGGCAACTTTAAGTTACATTAGTCCCAAGATTGTGGAACAATGTAAATTAGAAGTAGTAAAATTAAAAATCCAGGGTTGGTGCAATTAGCCACAGGAGCCAAAAGAAGAGTTTTGGCCAAGGTCAATAATTTTCCTTTAGAGCTAGCTCGCTAGTCCATCCAGGTAGATTTGAATATACTACCCTTAGGATCATATGATATCCTTATTGGTATGGACTGGTTGGAAACGCATTGGTCCCTTATTAACTGAAAAACTAAAACCATTAATTTCTTAGATGATAAGGGGGAAAGACAAGAAATACGGGGCATTCAGAAACCTCTGCAAATAAGACATGTAACAGCTTCCCAACTAGCAAAATGCATCAGAAAAGGCTATCAGATTTTTTCCATTCAAGTAGGTTATGTTGACCCAAAGGAGAAATCTGATGTGTTAGAAGATATACCAGTAATACAAAACTTTCTTGATGTTTTCTCTGAGGAAATTCCAAGTTTACCCCCCAAAAGGGACATAGATTTTACCATTGAGCTAATTCTGGGAGCTGCCCCAGTATCCCAAGCCCCTTACCGTATGGGTATTCTTGAACTAAAAGAATTAAAAATGTAGCTGCAGGAGTTTCTAGATAAGAAGTATATACAACCCACTGTGTCCCCTTGGGAGCTCCAGTATTGTGTTTAAGAAAAAAGATGGAACAAAGTTGCATGGACTACCGTCAGTTAAACAAGCTGACAATTAAGAACAAATATCCCTTACCCCGTATAGATGAATTGTTTGACCAGGTTAAGGGGGAAACCATTTTATTCAAGATTGACCTTCGATTAGGTTATCACCAGATCAGGATAAACGAGGAAGATATAGCAAAAAAAACATTCAGAACTCGATATGGGCACTATGAGTTCGTGCTGCTGCCTTTTGGACTGACCAAGTTAGACAATTTTGTGTTGATCTTTATTGATGATATATTGATCTACTCACAAAGCATGGAATAACATAAGGAACATCTTCGCATTGTCCTCCAAGTTGTAAGAGAACACCAGTTGTATGCTAAGTACAACAAGTGTGACTTTTTCAAGGAACGGATCCAATACTTGGGACATATTATCATCAAGGAAGGAACCACAATAGACCCTGAGAAAATAAAAATCATTATGGAGTGGTCGGTACTGAAAGATGTGGCTGACATAAAATCATTTATGGGCATAGCTAGATATTATAGGCGGTTTGTGGAAGGTTTTTCTAGGCTAGCATACCCTATTACCTCTCTACAAAGAAAGGAAGAAACTTAAGGTGGACCATTGATTGTCAAAGAAGCTTTGACTAGCTTAAGCACCTGCTCACCACTGCTCCAATTTTGAGTATTGTTGATCCTAGTAAGGAATATGTAGTGTGTACAGATGCTAGCAAGGAGGGGGTAGGTGGCATACTAATGCAAGAGGGTAGGGTCATAGCTTACTAGTCAATAAAGCTCAAGGAATACGAGCAAAAGTATTTTGCATATGACTTAGAGTTAACAACAATGATTCATGCTTTGAAAATGTGGCGGCACTACCTGTTGGGCAAAAAATTTTTGCTTTTAACAGATCATCAAAGCCTAACAAGTTATTTCAAACAGCCCACATTAAATGCTAGATAAGCTCGTTGGGCTGACTTCCTAAGCGAATTTGATTTTGAAATCAGGCACTTGGAGGGAAAAGAAAACCGGGTCGCGGATGCTCTAAGCCAGAAGGTAAATTGCTTATACGAGATTTCTTTTAGTGAGTCCTGCACTAGCTTCTATGATCAAATTCGAGAAACAACCATACAAGATGTGGTATATAACCATTTGTGGCAGCAAGAAAAAGTGGAAAATAGCCACGAATAGAAAATGGGGTACGAAGTGACTCCAAATGAGTTGTTGGTTTATAGGAAGAGACTTTATGTGCCTAACAAAAAATTGCTTAAAGAATTAATCTTGAATGAATATCATAAAATTCCTTACGCAGGACACGCAAGATATCAGAAATTGATTTATGTCCTTAGGAAGGAATTCTTTTGGCCTGGTATAAAGAAAGAAGTAGCAGAATACCTACGACATTGCTTGGAATTCCAGCTCGTAAAAGCAGAGCATCAACACCCAACAGGATTGCTTCACCCACTACCCATTCCAGAGTGGAAGTGGGAGACAATATGTATTGATTTCATTACTGGACTGCCTAAAACAAAAACGCTAAACGACTCTATCATGGTGGTGGTAGATAAGCTGAGAAAATCTGCTCATTTCATACGTGTAAAATCATCTTATAAAACAATGCAAATTGCTAACATTTTTATGCAAAATGTTTTTAAGTTGCATGGCTTACCTAAGATGATCATTTCTGACCGAGATGTAAAATTTACATCAGCCTTTTGGAAGGCCCTATTTGAGGGATTGAGGACCTAATTACATTTTAGTACCACATATCATCCTCAAACAGATGGGCAGACGGAAAGAGTAAATCAAGTTGTTGAAGATATGTTGCAAGCCTATGTAAGGCAACAACCATATAAATGGGAAGACTACTTGCATCTAGTAGAATTTTCCTATAACAATGGATATCGTACATCTTTACGAATGAGCCCATTTGAAGTATTATACAGGCGTAAGTGGAGAACACCTCTGAGTTGGAGCGGGCCAGATGACAAACTAATGTTGGGACCAGATATGCTGAAAGAGATGGAAAATATGGTGAAAAGTGTGTGAGTTAGTGTAAAGGTTGCTCAAGACCAACAAAATAATTTTTCATATCGGAAAAGGAGCTTCTGAGAGTTTCAAGTAAGGGAGCATGTGTACATTCGGGTTAAGGCCAAGAAAAGCACCTTGTAATGGACCGGGTGTGCTAAGCTAGCACCTCGATTCTACGGTCCTTTCCAGATTTTAGCTCGAATCGAGCCAGTAGCATACGAGCTCGCTCTACCCAGCCACATTCATGTGCACAACATTTTTTATGTTTCTTTACTTAAGAGATATATTTATGATGTTAAACATATAATAATCTGGCAGGACATCCAGGTGAGTCAGAAAGATGAATCTCTCAAAACAATCTATTGTAGACGTACATACAAATGTATAGATATACAGATGCAGAAGTAAAAGTTAGCAGTTGAATGAATTTTTTTTTATGACTGAATCCTTTTATTTTGTCAAGCAAGTCGAACCAGAAGGATAATTCCTGGTAGAGACAATGGATATACTCGATCAGGGAGAAGTAATGCTGCAGAGACGAGTTATCACCCAAGTTAAAATGCAATGGTAGCATTATGGGCCTGAAGAAGCCACCTAGGAAGGTGAGTAGACTATGAGGGAGGTCTATCCATGATTGTTTCCCATAGAGGAACATCGGGACGAAGTTCAATATTAAGGGGGGGAAGAAGTGATATCCCCTGTGAATGTGAATATTTATTTTTATTGCCAGTAAAACAAACCCACACTGATTTGAGTTTTTATAATTAGAAATTTTGTTTTTAAATTCATTAAAAGAAATTTAGTACTAGAATATGTTAAGGAATGAAATTGTTTTAATTCATGAGATATATCTGTCAAACTATTTAATTCATGAGATATATCTGTCATAAGGGTGATGGAAATGAGTTCTCAAGAAACAATGGGTGGGGCAATTACCCAACCCTAACTGTTCCTTTGAAAAATCCATCCCTAAAAGATCAAGAGGATGGGAGACATGGACATCTGTGATCAAGGGAATGGAGGCGTAAGAAAGAAAAAATTTTGTGCTGTAGAGAAAGCAGTGGATAAGTCTAGTTAAGATCAAATATCTGCTTTCACACAGAAAAGCAGTGGATAAGTCTGGTTAAGATCAAATATCTGCTTTTATTCAAGATAGAGTTTTCTTAAATAATTTTCAAATATCTGCGTTTATTCAAGATGGAGTTTTCTTGAATAATTTACCAAGTTCGGGTACTTTAGGGAGAGACTAAAAGCGCTAGAGCGTGAGAGGTTAAACGAGTTATAAAGTTATAGGCAGTTCAATAAGTCAAATAAGTTTACATTTGGAATATCTTTCTTAATTATTATTAACAATAATTTTTCTTAGAATAAAATGTTAAATTACCAACCAAAATGCATGTTAATTATTTTTCATAATTTTGATTAATTTAATTATTGTCGAGACATAGGAAAAATCCAAATTTCCTTGCTTCTTTATGTTTATTAAAATATAATTTACCAAATTTGAGGACGGCTATAAAAAGAATTACTAACGGTAGTCAACGTCGTCATGTGTAAACTACATGTACACTCCGAGTTTCTTGCGCAATAATAAGTGGGTATTTCGAACGAACAAAGAGATATAAATAATAACATAATGGGCCAATAAGATTATTTTTCTGTTTGAACTCAAATATAATTGTCATTAACATTAAATTATATATTTTCAAATCCAAAAATAGTTCTGATGGCATTGTGGTTGGACCTTTAATTTTCGCTGACTTTATACATTCAAGTTTAAATCTAAAATTAATTTTCATAGAATTGTTGTCGGGAAAGGATTCCCACGTCCTTTATGGACAAAAAAAAATATTTTAAAGAATCAAAGTTTTGGTTAAATATTTTAAAGTATAAAAGTTTTGGTTAATTTATTTATTTTTTAATACATGGTATCTTAAACTAAAAAATTATTTGTGAAATTTATAGAGTTAAATTTTGAAAAGCAACCAGGTATGAGAGTAGTATAATTGGTGATAATTATGAAACTAATATTAATGATAATTATAAA
>APFE031133568.1:300156-320031 GCA_000404065.3 Pinus taeda
AAAAATTGTAATACAATTAATTTAAATACTTAGCCAAAATTTTCTTTATCATAAATTATTAATTTAAATTCACTTTATGATTATGATACATTATCAAAACACTCTTTACCATAAATTATTAGCTCAAATCCACTTTATTATGATCCCTTAAATAAAATAAAAACTCCAAATTTCTCAATTGTTTCTATATTTACAGAAATAATAATTTACTATTTAACAAACATCCAAAGATAACAATGGCTACAATTTTTTTTAACCTATTCAACGTTATCATTTATAGTTAAACTACATGCATATTAACACACTGAAATATTTTTTTATTAATATCTACAATATGATACATTTGTAATTTAATTGTCAAGTAAATTTGAAGTTTTAAATAATTTTGATAACCTTGTTTAAAAGTAAAATTTTAGATTAATGAGATAATAATATATTTATTAATATTATTAATATTAAAAATATTTTAAATCTGGTTGATTAACCAGAAAATTTTATCAAATATAATTAAATATTGTAACATGAAGATTAAACCATGATATAAAAAAGGTTACATGGTGTCTTTTATTTTTTAACTTAAGATTTATTTTTTTTTATAAATGAATGTTATAAATAA
This sequence comes from Pinus taeda, assembly GCA_000404065.3. Lineage (NCBI taxonomy): Eukaryota > Viridiplantae > Streptophyta > Pinopsida > Pinales > Pinaceae > Pinus > Pinus taeda. Next base: position 300,773 of record APFE031133568.1, read on the forward strand.
TAGCTAGAAACTTATCATGAAGGAACTTATTAGAATCGGAATAATCTCAAATCCTTCGGGAATTGGTGGGTAGGAGTCATGAATATAAATTTACTAAATTTATTAAAAGTAATGGACCATTTTGCTAAATAAAAATTGCTTATATATAAATCAATGTCATAAATAATAATGATGAACTCATCATGGAGGAACTTATTAGAATTGGAATAATGTTAGATCTTAGATTTTTTTGATCCATATTGCAAGTGAGGATGGGAGTCGTCTACTAAGGCCACCAAGAATTGTTCGAAATCCAGGTAAACAAAATTTAAAAAATCTTGTAGAGCCACCAGAAATTGTTCGAAATCCAGGTAAACAAAATTTAAAAAATCTTGTAGAGCTAGTGTTTGAATCATGTTTTTGATGGTGGAAATAGATTCAACACCATCAAAATCTTCTAATGCCCCTAAAATTATGAAGTTTGACCATTTTTACTCGGATTTACAAAAATCTCTGCCCACAACTTTCAGGGCAAAAAAACATAATCCTTAGACTACAGCGTGAGGATGTCTTTAATATTTGGTCTACTTTTCGACCAACTAATGTGGTTCATCTCAAATCCCATGGAAATTGGTGGGTGGGGAGCCACATGGCACAAATCTAATTTTTAAAATTTTTCAAAAGCCGATGCAACCTAACAAACTTTTTAATACATTACAACACTTGATAAACATTAAGACTAAGCATATGATGAGCATATTCCATTAAGAATCAATCTAGGCCCTCAATTAAAATATTAAAAAAGTCAACAAATCGTCATTGAACTTAAATTGAAATAAAAACTTTCAAAAATAAATTATCAAATCAATTTCAATTTATCATTATTATTTAAAAAAATAAAATTTCAAATTTCTCAACATTTCTATATTTATCAAATAATAATTTCCTGTTTAACCAACATCCATCCAAATATAAGGATGGCTCTATCTTAAATTTAAAAATATTTTTAGTAGTGTTGTTTCTTGAAAGTTTTTTTTTGTCTGGTGGTTCACTATTCAAATAAATTAAAGAAAATTTTAAGAATGAAATTCATCTTAAAGTATAAAAATTTGGGTTAATCTAATTAATCTTGAGTATATAAATTTAAAATATTTAGCTACACTTTTATAAAAATATATGCACTTTTTTAAATTTTATATATTTCTATAAAATTCTAGTTGTTAAGTAATTTTTTTTCATAAAATTTAGGTGAACCACCTTTATAAAATAATGGAAATAGTAATTTTTTTTTGGCCAAAAACATGGAGTTTGAGATTAGGAGATATTTAGCCCTTAAAATGTTCTTATCAAATAACATATATAAGTATGGAAATGGATGAGACATATAAAACTACCAAAGAAGAGAGTGTGTTTCTAGGTCTAATGTTAAGAAGAAATTGTGTTTCTAGGTGGAATGAAGAATTCAGGTACAATGAATGACTTAAGAAAATATTTTAAATTTTTAGATCATATTGGAGTTGACCAAATCTAATTTAAAACTACAATATGAAAACATAGTGGAAACTGCTTTAAACCAAACTAGGCATTATGATAAAATGACCTATTTGAAATTCATGGGATTAGAACAATCAATTACAGATGTTTTCTAAGGTACTCATTGCGTGAAGGTTGCTAGTTCGAAACCTCAAGGGTACAAAAAAAACTATAAATGTTAAGGGTTGGTGTGGTCTAGGTCGAGTGCAATCCCTTTGTGATTTCTATGTCTTAGATTCCCCTAACTCATGGTTTCTTAGCAAAATGTTAGTCTCACAAGTCATGAACAAGCTAGCAAATAAATAGAAAAAAGTATTTTTAAAGATCACCAAGCATCATGGAGTTGTTGTAATTAAATTTTGACCTCCAAATTTTCAAAATCATAACATTAAAAAGATCTCACCAAGATGCAAATTTTTACATTATGCTTTACAGAGTACATAAAAAAGGCATCAAAATGTATCATGCAGCTAGTCCTCAAAAAACCCTTTGTGTTTTCTATGCAGTACTTCTTACGGCACACCATTTATGCTTCATATTCAAGAGATATAACAATTGGAACCTTAGAAACTAGGGATTCACACATTTTTAGCGTTTTTTTTTACATTTTTAGGAATCAACTTGATAATGCTCTCTTTTTGGTTTGACAATTGAGAAGTTGTTTTAAGGGGTTGTTGATAAGATTCAGCGTTACCTATGGAAAAGTTCACTGGCCCCATATAGAGCATGTGAGCAACAATAATTTACAAACATGGCCTTGCTTATGTGCTTGGAAATCCAATTTTGGCTTATTCAAACTTGGAACTAAGCCATGTTCTTTCAAATCTAGGCATGAGGATCACCTATCTCAATTTTTAAGATTTGGAATGCATCATAATGGGAGCATCGACAACAAAATTAGCTAAGCATACCAAACAATTACTAAGAACTTTAAATGAGCAAATGAATCACATAACATCAATCAAAACTTCTCAAGCTTTGTCATTGATATTCAAAACTTATTGAGAGGTCACTTACTCCAAGATTGCTCTAGCTCACCTGAGCTTAGCTATGTAGCTTTCCCTATAATCAATCCCACTTAGATCTCTACCCCATTTGCAAAAACCTTAGCAAGTATTATGCCCTATGAACTACTGAGTTAGTTCACTTCACTCTTTTATTTCAACATCGAGCAAATTTCATAATTTAAATTTATGAAATATCATTTTTGAGATTATCTAGAAAGAGTAAGTCATTAATCTATGCCTTGTATTCATAGATATTAGTTACAATTAACTAATTTATCATCATTTGAATAATTCACTTAACACTCATTACATTGAGTGATTCTCAAATGAACAATAAAATAGAATTAAAACTAATAAAATCCATACTTTAGAACTTATACCTAGTAAATAAGACTTCCCTTTAGACAAACGACAACTGTGGCAACATCAACTAAAGTTTATAATGTTGCAACATCAAATAAAGTTTATAATATTCTTCCTCATGTTTAAAATTATTCAATGTATCAAGTCACATGATTCTGGATATTCAAAGTATGGTTCCCAACATAATAGGGGTTCCACGTTGATGTTGACTTGTTTCAAAGATAAAAACATCAGCTGCAGCAGCTTGCAGCAGCCCTAAACGCAACAAGCTCATGCAGCAGCACGCAACTACCCTCAATGGCCTCCTGCTGCTGAGGATCGATCAACATGGAATCATCAGAGGACAAGAGCCTCCCTCAGATAACCAACGAGAAAATGAAGGAACAGCAAAAGCTTTCGCCTCTCTCATTTCTGAAATGGGTCCGACAAAGAACCAACCATCAGTCACCAAGTTTGTTAAAAGATTAGAAGACATCCTGGAAATATCATTCCCTCCATCTCTTCCTCGTAAAGCAACACTCTCCCTAGTGGAACGTGGATTAGTTGGGCAATTTACAACGTTATGGCCATCGTCCAAAACGGTACAAAAATGGGTAGAAAGGATCTGGTCTACAACAATAAATGAAGAAATCTCAATCAAGTTCTGTGGAAGAGGATACTACACCTTCCACTTTGAAACCAAGGAGGATCGAGATCTAATATTCAAGAATGGCCCGTACTTTATGGATACAAGGGGTTTGTATCTAAATAGATGGACGTCATATTTCGACCCAGAAATGGATATACCCAATGTTGTTCCCATTTGGGTCAGATTGCCGCATCTTCCCCTCCACTGTTGGGGAGACGATTCAGTTAAATCCATAGGAAATGCAGTTGGTAAATACATAGACAGGTGTGAGCCAAAGGAAAACATGCACACATGTGCCAGAATCTGTGTAGAGGTGGATCTAGGAAAAGGGCTTCCAAAAGCCATCAAATCCAAAGTGGATCAGTGGACGCATATACAACAACTGGACTATAAACAAATCCCCTTCAAATGTAAGGTAGGTCATGAATATGGTAATTTTGCTAATAGATGTACAAAAAAAAAGATAATGAAAACGAAAAGATTGAAGACCAAGAAAACAAATGGGAACAAGTCAAAAGAAAGAAGGAATTCCATAAACAACCAAATATTTCTTCTACGCAACCCTCCGTATGCTCTGATCTCCATCCTCTATCACCAAAAGCTAACACCAATTCTCTTGCTAACCTCAATCCTTTTGAGCCATTGGATCCATCTGTCCAAGCATCCCCCGGACCCAGATCCAGATCTAAATCCAGATCCCCTCACCGCTCCCCCCCCCTCCCACCACATCCCCTCTGGCCCCAACCACCCAAATCTAACCCCCTCCCTTAGTAGACAGAATCCTAACTAGAAAGCAATCAAAAGAAACTCTCCCAAATGTAGAAAAAAAAACAGGAAGAAAGGCAAACAAAGAGCTAAGGTATAAAGTAGCAGCAAAGGAAATGGCATTAGGAATGCAACAAACTATGGAAACCTTCTTAGGAAGGAACACAGGAAACAATGAAAAAAGCCAACAAAGAGGGAAACGAGCCATTCACCACCCAACAAGAAAATAATAATAGTGGTCTCCTAGAATTGTTGAGGATTGGGATCATCCGTCAAAGAAAACGCCACAAGAGACATTCTGGCAAAAGAAAACCAAAACATCCCTATGATTCAAGAGACAAAAACAAATAGCCAAGAAACTGAAAATATCAACAAAAAAAATAGAAATTATGAAGGTGAAGCAATACAGGCAATAGGAGCGTCATGAGGTATCTGCACAATATGGAAGAAAGGACTATGGGAAATAATACACTACAAAAAATAACAACACTAGATACAAATGTATCTAATGCAAATCATTACAAAAGAGAAGTATAGTGTCATCAATATATAAGCCCCAAACCACTACAAAGAAAAAGAGCAATGATGGGCCACCATAAAAGAAGCACTAAAAGAAACGCAAATAGGAAAAATAATTCTAGGAGGAGACTTAAATTTGGTAAGAAGTATAGAAGAAAATTTTGGAGGCATATATCACACAGACCCATCTAGGGATGCACTAGAAGAAATAATGGAACAACACAATCTTTTAGACATCCCCCCAAGCAACGGGAAATACACCTGGAGCAATAAAAGAGTGGGCAAAAGCAACATAAAAGAAAGGTTGGACAGAATCCTAATACAAGAAAACATAGCGGCAACGTACAGTGCCATTAAAACAAAAGTCATTCACACCACGACAACCAACCATAAATCGATGGCAATAGTCATGGGAAAAATGGAAAATCAAGGAATGCTCCCATTTAGATACAACTTAATTTGGGACAGCAATACATAAATTAATGAATTAATTAAGGAAGCATGGGAGCCAAGAGTATCAGGATCACCACAATATATTTGGGAGAAAAAATTAAAAAATGAAAGAATCAAGTTAAAGGAATGGGCAAGAGCAAATGAAATTAAAATAAAAGAAATGAAAAAGTAACTACAGCAGAGAATGGCTAGCATGCAAATTGAAAACTAAAGCAGAGAAGAAGGCAAGCAAGATTATCTAAGAGAAAAGGAAATCTTTTGGGAAATATACAGAGAAAATAGGAAAGAAGAAGAAGAGGTTAGACTGAGATCCAGAAGCCTGTGGCTCAAGGCAGGGGACAAAAATACATCTTTTTTCCATAACTCAATGAATATTAGAAGAGCAAGAAATCAAATATAAAAAATCCAAGTGGAAAATCAAGAGGTCAAAAGTGTGAAGGAATTAAAAAAAGCAGCCCACAAGCACTTTAAAAATTTAATGTCAACAAAAGAAGAAATGGCTGAATATGAAGATTTCCTTCACAAAAAAAAAAAAAAAAAGATATCAAAACGCAGAAATGTGCAAAGAAATCACAAAAGAAGAGATAGTGGTGGCTATATGGAGCCTGCATCCAGATAAAGCCCTAGGGATTGACGGATTTACGATATCATTCTTCAGATCTCATTGGTATAGAATCAGAAAAGATTTCTTAAGAATGGTGAAGAATGTTTTCAAAAAAAAATAGGAAGCAACACAAAATCCTCCTACCTCGCTCTAGTCCCAAAGGAGTCAAATCCCTCCACCTTCAACAGGTATCGCCCTATATCTCTATGCAATTCTTCTTATAATATAATAACAAAAATAATTGCAAATAGAATCAAGGAAGTGCTACCAATAATCATATCTGAAAATCAAGGAGGATTTGTGCCCAATAGGCAAATCATAGATAATGTAATTATTGTACAGGAAGTTGTACACTATAGTATGCTAAGGCAAGAAAAAGGCATAATAATTAAATTAGATATGGCAAATGCATTTGACAGGGTCAACCATCCATATCTCATGGTTGTTCTTCAAAAACTGGGTTTCTCAAGAGAAATAATAGAAGTCATCTAGGCATGCATCTCCACCCCTTGGATTGCCCCACTCGTAAATGGAAGGTCAAGTGAATTTTTTCAAAGCACAAGAGGACTCAAGCAAGGATGCCCTCTCTCGCCCTTCCTATATATTATAATGGCTGAAACTCTAAGCAGAGCTTTGGAAAAACAAAAAAAGAAAGAAACATTACAAGGCTCAAAATAGCAAAAAGAGAAAAAACAATAAACCACTCACTTTTTGCGGATGGCACCCTGCTGTTGGGAGGGGCATCAACAATAATAGCAAGAAGGTTCAAAAAAAATTTAGATGATTTTTTACAGGTTTCAGGTGAGCTTTCAAATAACAAAGAATGCAGAATATATGGATGGAACACCCTCTCAGCCCCCCCCAAAGAATCATGCAAAGGATTTCAAAAATATTAGAAACCCCAATACAACAAAAATGGACCCATTTCTTTTACCTGGGACTTCCAATCTCAAAAGAGAAAATGTGGGAAGAAATATGGACTAAGCAGATTGAAAAAATGAAAAACAAAATTCAGAGCTAGGGTATGATGTGGTTAAATTTGGCAGGAAGGGTTATCTTAATCAAAGCACTCCTTGTAGCACTACCTATCTACCAATATGCAATAATCATGGCCCCAACAAGTGCACACAAACAAATGGAGTTAATCTTAAGAAGCTTTCTATGGCGGGGGGGAACAAGAGAATAAAAAATTCATCTTGGTGAGGTGGGAGCAAGTAGTGCTACCATACGAACAAGGAGGCCTTTCTATACGGATACCTGGACTCATGAACGCAGCCCTGGGAATGAAGATAGTATGGAGATTGATCACCGGAAAAGAGAGCTGGTGGAAAAAACTCTCATCTCAAAATACATGGATGGTTCAAGGGAAAGATTGCTCAATGGAAATATCCCAACAAGACAATGTACTCAAGCTTGGAAGCTAGTAAAAAAAACAAATCCTCTAATGAGTAGCTACATCTCTAAAACCCCAGGCAATGGAAAAACAATATCGATATGGGAGGACAGAATCATGGGAAAATAACCACTGAAGACTCGTCCAGAAATAGAAGGCATCCAAGAGTAGATGAAAGGAAAAAGTATTAACACTCTATTCTCAATTTCTCTATGGAATCAAAAGGATTGGCAAGACTGGAAACTCTCAACAATACCTGCAAATCTGGAAGGGCAATGGAGCAAAATTAGGCAGCTCCTAAAAGGGGCAGCACCAATCAACTATGATGAAGAATATGGATACCTCTGGGATCCTAGTGGTGGGCATTACACAGTCAAGACGGGATATAAAATCCTACAAGAACAACCAAACCAACAAGATTGGGACCCTTGGAAAATAGACTGGAAATATGAAAGCTTGCCTAAGATCAAAATGTTCATCTGGACTCTTTTAAAAGGGAAGGTATTAACCAGTGAAAACTTAGAAAAAAAGGTTTCCAAGGTCCATCAAGATGTCCATTATGCCAATAGGCTGAAGAAAACATTCAACATTTATTTCAAGAATGCATTTTTGCCAAAGAATGTTGGCAACAGCTTATAAGCCCCTTGGAAACAAGAATAAATTTTGAAAAGTCATTGCCGAAATTTCTACAAACACTAGAGAAGGCCTATCCATATACAACAAAGAAGAAAGTCACAATTCAAAGAATATGGAAATGCATCCCAGCAGTACTATGCTGGCAAATTTGGTTGACAAGAAATAAGTGTATCTTCAAAAACCAAACTCCAAGAATAGGGAGAACTCTATCAAAAATGTGGGGATTAACTTTTGAAATCCTCAACGTTAAAGGAACAACACCAATAGATCACAACATTCTACAACAAGAAGAGCGAGATTGGCTCAGCAAATCCATAATAAATAATAATGGACAAAAATGATAGAGGAAAGCAAACTCAGAAAATATTTGGAAAATAAAAATGAGTGAAGAGGAACTAGAAATTTGGAAAAAAAAATTCAAAACAGATATTGCCTCTACTTTGATGGGGCCGCAAAGCATAATCTGGGAAAGGCAGGGGTAGGGGGATTAATCCTTGATCCTAATGGGAGAGAAATTGTCAAATATGAATGGGGACTTGGACAAATCTCAAATAATGAGGCTGAAGCGTAAAACATGTTGATGGGATCAAGAATGATAAAAAAAATAGAAATACAAAATCCTATAATAATAGGAGACTCAGCCATAATAATAGAGGCAATGGCATGAAATAAAAGCCCAGGTAATGAGTTCATGAACAGAATTGTCAAAAGAATCAAGAAGAACCTTGAAGACTATGGTGATGTAATCTTCAGAGATGTCTTGAGAACACATAATCAACAGGCAGATTATTATGCAAATCAAGTAGTGGAAAAAATTAAAGGGAATACTCGTGAAAATCAGAAGGAATATCACAACTCAGTCCCATAATAATCAACAAAAGATCATAAGTATGAGGATCCCCAAAAATAAGGAACAAAGCACAATGACAAAAAAAAAAATCAATAGTAAAAAATCATCAAAGGGAACTCCATTGCAGACAAAGGCAAAAAGTCACGAGAATGCAATGGAAACAACTTAGTAGTTCAGAAATTCGCAGCAAGATGACAATCTTGGTCATGAAAATCATGCTGCAGACCACCCCATCGAAGGCAGTCACTGGAGTTTCATGCAAATTTGTGCTCACCTAGAGTTTCTCTGCTCCCCAATTCAGTGATCAGGGTCATCGCCTCTCCAAGCCCTTCGCGCAAATCTATTACCTTCCCTGCCTCTCTGCGAATTAATTCGCATGGAGCGGATTATTCATATCGCATCGGTGGATTGTTAAAGGGGAGTGAGAGTTGTTCCATCGATAGATCGACAAATCTAACAGTCATCGCATGGGGAAGGCATGCCGAAGATGGCCATCAAAAAGGTGGTTTTATACAGTAAATGGAATTTTGAGCAAGCAAAAAGTAGTAAGTGTTAATTCGGATTGGGCACCCGATTCCATTAACTTCTTGACACGTAGCAGTGGAGGAGAGAGGAAAAAACAGCTTTTCGGGCAGGTAACCACCGTGCAAGTGGTCCACCCGAAATCAATGTCAGCCATCGGATCCAGTGATGATGATCAATGGTGGAGGATCGTCAATAATTTTGTTGACAGGGTGAAGTCACTACCATTGGATCTAAAATCAGATCAACAGCGGAGAGTTAGATTCGATGGAGTAATGGACGACATAGATCAGAGTGGCGCAGGGAAATGTGATGAAGTATGGACCGTTGGATCGAAGAGATGGCAAGGAATGGATGTGCCTATATGCGATGGGCCGATACTCCGATGGCCAATGAAGCGCCAATCAGAGATCAGAGAATACGAAGGATTAGCACTCCCATAGAAGGCATTAAGCAATTTTCGACCTCAGTTCTATTATTTCACATTCAAAATAGGAGTCAGGAAAGCGCAGAACAATAGAAGCGTGGACAGCAATAGTGAAGGAAGCAATAGGTCAGGCAAAATAAGACTCATGAAGCATAGTAGAGAAAGGAACAGTAAGCAACACAAGAGGAAGATCAAGAATGATTCATCGACTGCAAGAGTCACTCAAGGATCTTAGAAGGGAGATGAGAATGGAATATAGGTACCAGAAAGTAAGCATGGCGATGCAGAAAGAAGAGATCATGGATCTAAAAACCAAATGCAAGCATCTAGAAGAAGCAGTAGCATACTACAAAAATAACACAATGAGAAATGAAGGAGAGAACTCGGTCAATTACGACAAGAAGAGCCAACCAACTCAGGAACAATCAGTCTACAAGCCATGAAGAAGTTACAGTGAATCTATGATTTGTAAATTTACTTTCCTAGTAGGTCAGTTTGTTAGGCAGTATTCAAGAATAGTCATAAAAATACATGAAATTTTGAACTCAAGCATAGGAGAGGGGATTGCGCTCCCATCTCATTGCTCAGTTAACTATAATGCTATAGTCAATTGTAATAGGAACTTGTTCCAACATAGCTTTTGGTAATATATCAACTACCCGACCTTCTTAAAAAAAATAAGGGTTCCACCAACTTGTTAGTAGGGTTATTGAGAGAGGGGTACCATGTTCCATGGTCCTAATACCTCCATCTGTCCAATCTACTCATGGGAATTGTGACTCTTTGCAAAGTTTTGGAGGAAAATGTATGAATGACTCTAGTTGTTCATATCAAAAGAATCAAATTGCTAGTGATCATTTCATGGTGAGGTTTGTGAGGAGGGGAAGGCCCCATGAAAGGAAAAGCCCCATGAATGATAATTCGTCCAAAGCCATTCGACAATCGATTTTTTTTTTTAACTGAGCCATTAGATTCATGGCATAGTGAATAAAACACAACCTAATTTTTCTATAAAAATATCCATGGGGTCTTCTTATCAAAACATTCAACATAAAATCTTCATGAACGTGGGGATAACAAGATATATGCTATATTACCCTTGATACCATGGACGAATGTAGATAAAGTGACATGGCGATGGGTGCCACACAATTCGAATGTTTTAAGTGTATACAGTTCATAAAGCTTAGTTTAGTAATATAAAATCCCTATGCTTGTTTTATTATAAATGACTTTAAAGGTGGGTATTGTATAGAGCGTGAAATTTGGTTTATAAAGTGCACATATGGTTATTGAGTTCAAAACTCCTCTTGAAATAATCAAGCATCCATTGCAACCAAGCCAAGAATCATCAAGTACCTTTATGAGGTTTACGAAATTAAGCTTTATGATATATTCTTCTTCAAAGCAAGTGTTCTTATAGCAACATAAAATAATTTAAAATATACATTTAATTTAGTGTGTACGTTTAAGTTATTAAAAAAAAATAAGTTAATTTGTTGGGAGAAAATATTGTTAAATTTATTTAATATTTCATAAACTAATTTATAGATTAAATGATTTTTTCATAATAATCTGGTGATATTGTTTCAAGCAAGATTGTGATTTTTTATTATTTAAAAGAAATTTATGCACAAATGGCTTTAGTACCCCAAAACACCCTTGGAAAACTTGATTTTTACATATTAAACAACTTAAACTCATGATTTAAAAAATCTCTTCCAGATTTTGGTTAAAATTAACCAAGAAAAATGCCCTTAAAAAAATCAATTCATCTATTAATTAGATTACTAAATTTAATATTAAAATTAATGTATGTATAATCTACCTACTTCATCCACCTCAACTCTTATTTATTAATCATGGATTCCATCATCAATTTTATTCTTATCATATATCATCTTTCATAGCTTATCCTGAATTCAAATTTCATAACTTATCCTAAATTCACTATTTTAAAATAACCTTGAATTTTGCTTAATAATGATGTTTATTTTGTAACTATAATTTTTCCTTTTTACAATCATTTATCCTATATCATCTTTCATAGCTTATTCTAGAGTGAATGCATGAATATGGGTTACACTTTTTGGTAAGCACACAGATTAGGAGGGAGAAAAAACATAGCTCGATCGAGAAATAGTTTATCCCTTGATTGAGCTATTTGAGGGATTAAAAATAACCCTCAATCGAGCTATTTTTTTTTTTAATTCCCACCGAAAAACATAATGATGGATTTATGGTTTGAATGGATCGATTGAGCCCTTGTTTAACCATGTCAAGAGCTCGACTGAGGTTTTTTTAAACCTTTGATCGAGCTATTTTAAATTTTACCTTAAGTGCTTGATCGAACTTCTTAAGTACTCGATCGAGCTAGTGTATCTCATAGATTAGTTGTTAAATTGATTTGGGTGTTGTTAAATTACAAGTATTGGTAGATTTGATTAGTTTGCTTCCATTTGTATATAAATTTAATAGTAGCATCACATATATAATAAAATATTCAGAGAAAGGCTGATAACAGGTGGCTCTTACCTCATTCCTCCCTTCAGGGACCATGGCTTGAGGAACAACTCCCATTCAGGTCATCCTCTTTCAATTTTAGAAGATAGGTTGTAGTTGTCATTTCTGATATCTTAAGTTTTGTATTAGATTTCATGTTGCTTTCATAGTAGGTTTCAAGCATTTCCATGCATGAACTTGGAAAATAAATGATGCAAATTATGTTTTCTCATATTTTTATAAACCCTTATTGTTTTAAGATAATTTATGGATAAATGTCACCAATGATTTATATGTTTCAGGAGTTTCTACATTGAAAGAATACCTTATGTCATCAGCATCAACCACACCATATCCACCCATGACCGCCAAGGGCCACTACGTTCTTAATTCGAAGTATTGTTTTACAAAGACAACTTATGCTTATTGAGCAAATCCAACCATCATAAAGCTTTCGTTTTAGTTATGAGTGAGTTCCAACCACTCTCTTGCATTATTTCTTCCATTCCTCACCTTCCCTAAGGTCCATACCACTTTCCAAATCACTCATTATGATTTCATACTGTTCCCGTAGGAAAACAGGGGATCTTATATGTGAACTAGGACATCCTGTAGACATCCTATAAGAAAATTCTCTGTGGCCTATTTTGGGCCCAATTTGTGAAAAAAACATCACGAAAGCTAGGAGAACACCCCTAATTCCTTCCCAAGACATATGACCCATTGCACTCATCTCCCTCCACACCTATCTCACTTTCCATGCAACCAAGAAGGATTAGCATTCATGTTTTTACAAAAAGAGAAAAAGGAAAAGGTCATGTTTATTCATATGCACAAAAAGTGCTTGTTTAGATCATATTCCATGCTTAGGGTAGTTAAGATTTCACATGTGTTAAATTAGAATTCTTTTGAAAGCAAGGTACATTAACAAATAGCTAGATGAGTTGTGTGTTTTAGGCATCTCTTTCAGTCATTCATTACTATAGTAGGTAGCATTTCAATCCTCTCCATTAGGGTAAAATTCTCCTTTCTCAATTTGTAATCAAACTTCTTCTAAATCAATAGAAGGATGGTTTGAGAAACCCTAGTGGTCTATCAACCCATCTCAACAAAGACAAAGAGTGGACCCATTACATCTATTTGTGTATACAACACAATGACCTCCAAGTTTGTATGAACCCCGAGTTGATGAAGTAAAGTTGGTAGCCCCAGGAGGTGCAACATTCTTGCTGCAATATTGGTGCTCATCAAAGGGCAGGGGTAGGAACAACAGGTTGGACCGAGGTCAAAGCAGTGTAAGGTTTAATTTGATTGGATGGAGTGTTTGCAGGAGGATCGTTGTACCAGATTGGGATCCCCAAGGTAATGTTGGGTAGACTCAACATAGCCATGACAGGTGTAGAATAAACTCTAGGAGGTGGAAAAAATAGCAATATCTAACCAGAAGATTAGTGGCATGGAGGAACTAATCTATGATGGTTAAGGCCAGAGGAAATGGTTCTGGGCATAAATCGATTAGGAGAGACACCAACAGAAGGAAAGGGTCCCTGAGGAGCAGTATCGGGAGGTAGGATTGAGTTAGGAACAATAGGTTGTTGATTTTGATTTAAATAGGAATGCAATAGATTACAGATACAACCATAAACATAGATATGCAGAAGAAATAATACTTCATTTCATTAATATAAAATATTGAAATATGCTTACAACCAGAAATGGAAATAAACCAGCTAGGGCAATGGTAACTTATCTCTGAGAAGAGATGTGGTGGCTACATGCCTCTGAACTGTCTTACAATGAGGATCGAAGGCCTATCTATTGTTGAGAAACAATGGAAAACCCTAAACATCCAAAAACCTAACCTTAGAAGATGAAACACCAAATTGTGGGCCCCGTTTGGGTAAATTGGTACATCAACTTCCTAGGGTCGTAACTTTGGCATACGATCTCCGTTTGACGCATACAATATCTTGTTAGTAATATCTATCTAAGAACTATAACTTTAGGAAGAGCAACATTTGTCCATGGGGCCATGTTGCTCATAGTTTTCCAAAATGTCGTTCAGGGCCTCAAAACGGCTCCAGAAGTTCAGGACCCGAAACGTTGGTGAAAATAGTAAATTGTGCTACAATTAAGGAAACTAAAAAGTTGAAATAAATAATGGTGGGGGTCCAAGTGGACTTGGCGGGTGGCCACCAATATCCACCTGGATCATTCCTCCCCCCTTAGGAAGCAATGATCCCCATTGCATTGAGTTCCTCCATGAGATGAGGAAACTTCAACTGAACTTGGTCCCTGGTGAGCCACTTGCCATGGTGAAGGAATTAGCCTACTTTGATAACTCGATACAGTTGGATATTCCACTGGCGAGTGCGTTTGATCTTTGTGTCAATGATCCGATCAATTGCAGCTTGTTCCATGCAATCTGGATATACTCTATGTGTGTGATTTGTTCTCCAATGTCGGAAGTGTCTAGTAATGGTAGAAAGTATGGTCGAAGGCGGTCCATGTTGAGCATTGGGTGCAGGCCAAGTAATGAGGGAATTTTGAGCTCAAATGCATTGTCTTCCATAGCCTTGGTAATGGTGTAAGGACCATATCAGAGGGGTCTGAGTTTCTGATAGGCTACGGGAATGCGTTCTTTTTGCAAATGCAACTATACTTTGTCTTCCACCTGAAACTTGTGTGGCACCCAATGTTGATCATGTTGCTGCTTGTACTTGACATTTGATTTCTCCAAAATGTTGTGGACCTGCTGGTGAATATGTTGGATGTGCTCAATGAAGCTATTTGCCTTATCTGTTTCAGACTAAACATGAGCTGAATCTACGTGAGTCGTTGCAAATGGCATGGGCACATCAATGGGACATAGTGGCTAGAATCCCAAACCCACCAAAAAAGGGTTGTGGCCAATCGAGCTGTGGAGAGCTTGGTTGTATATTTTTTTTGAACATAGGGGAGGCTCTCATCCCATGTCCATGGATGCTTTGAGTTGTATGTGCGTAAAATGTGTACGATCTGTTTAAGGATGGGAGGCTGTGGACTTAGTGAGTTTGGTGTCTAGCATTGACTACAGACTAGACCAAAATGTACTGAGGAACCTGCTATCCCGATCTGAGATGATAGACTGTGGGATCCAAAAGTGTACCCACACTCATTCAAAGAAGAGTTTAGTAGTGGCTTTTGCTATGATATTCTTCTTGCAGGCTACCATAATGGCCATCTTCGAGAACCTGTCGATGACCACAAAAACATAGTCATTTCCATGCTTAGTGGAAGGAAGGCCTGCCATGTAATCCATGGAGATGGATTCCCAAGGTCGACTATGGGTGGGCAGCAGGGTATAGAGGCTTTGCGTCTTGATGGTCAATTTGGCAATGGAGCAGACAATGCATGATCTGATGTACTTCCCGACATCCTGTCGAAGATTCAACCAATAGAAATACTTCTGCAGTACTGTCATCGTTTTATCAACCATGAGATGCCTAGCAACCCAACTATAATGTGCTTCCCAAATAATATTGGAATGCTCACTTGAAGGAACACAAAGGTGACCCAGGTGGAATAACAGGGCATCCTCGAGGTGAAAATATGGAACTTGTTGACCCTACAAGAGTGTTTGGTATGTGTGGCTAAATTCTGGGTTGCTTTTGTAGAGAAGTGGCCAATCAGAAGGCTTGTGCCCACAATAGTTGAGAACGGTGGTTAACGCTATGATAGGTGGTCGATTGAGGTAATCTGCAACATTATTAGTGTTTCCCTTCTTATAATTGATATTCAAATGGAACTGTTGCAGGTATGTGGGCCACTTTTGATGGCGATCATTCTGCAATTTGCCTTGGGTCTATACGAATTGAAAGGGTCGGTGGTATGTGTGGATGACCATTTCCTTCCCCAAAATGTAATGCTTCCATTGTCGGCAGACATGCATAATGGAATACATCTCTTTGTCATAAGTGGGATACTTCTAGACTGTGTCTGAAAGTGTCTCACTGTGATATGCCATTGGATGCCCGTGTTAAGTAAGGATTGCCCCAATAGCATAGTCAGAGGCATCTGTCTCGACCTCAAATAGTTGTTGCAAGTCTGGTAATGCGAGCACTGGTGCTGAGTAGAGGTGATCTTTCAACTCTCTGAATGCCTTTTGTTGAGATTCAGACCAAAAGAGTTTCTTTCACTCCTCCTTTGGTGACTTGACTCAAGGGCCAAGTGATATGAGAATATCCCAACACGAACCTGCAGTAGAAGTTAGAAAGACCTAGAAAGCTGTGGAGCTCTGTCAGAGTGGTTTGAGATGGCCAATCCTAAATGACTTGGATCTTGGCTGGATCCACATGCACACCTGTTCATCAATAATGTATCCCAGATACTGAACTTGGGTCATGCCAAAAGTGCATTTCTCCAAATTGACACATAACTTGTGTTGCCGCAGCGTTTGGAGAACCTGTCGGATGTGGTGGAAGTGCTCCTCCCAACTCTGGCCAAAGATCAGGATGTCATCCAAGTATACCACTACAAATGAGTTGGTGAATGGCCACAAGATGTCATTTATTAACCTCATGAAGGTTGTAGGAGCATTCATCAATCCGAAAGGCATAACCAACCATTCAAAAAGGCCATCCTTGGCTTTGAAAGAAGTCTTCCACACATCGAATGGTTTGATTGGTACCCAGTGATATCCTAACTTCAAATCGATCTTGCTTAAATATTCCCCCCCTTCAGTTGGTCTAGGAGGTCATCAATCTGTGGGATCAAGTACCGATTACGGAGAGTGATCTTGTTTAGCACCCGATAGTCAATACAGAGTCTCCAACTCCCATCCTTCTTCTGTACCAACACGATCGAGCTCCCACAGGGTGATGAACTCAGATGGATGTGACCTTTCTGCAATAGCTCCTGAATCTGCCTCTTGATTTCATCGTTCTCCAGAACGGAACACCGATAGATTGGTCCGTTGGGCATGGCACACCTGGGGTTAGATCAATGGATTGCTTGACCTGACAGTGCATAAGAACCCCTACGGGGGAGGTGAATATGTCCTCGTACTCTTCCATGACCTTGTCCATCTATAGTTGTCGTGCGGAGGGGCCCTATCTGGAGGTCGTGGTCACCTTCTTCTTCTTTCCTATTGGGCATACCATCAGGAAAGCAAATTTCCCAGTTTTGGAAATGAACTTACTACATTTTTTTTACAGTAACCAAAGAGATGGCAGTAGGTGGTGCTACCTCCAGTATCCTGTATAACTTATTTCCCAAAGTAACAATAACAGCATGGGGCCTTGATTCATACATAGCATGTCACTTCCACAAGTATGGTTGTCCTAATAATACATCGCAAACATCAAGGGGAGCAACATCACACAATACCTCATCCGTGAAGGGCTTGATGTTGTATGGAAGGCAACACTGCTGGCTCATGCAAAGATCTCATCCTTGGTGAAGCCACCCTTTGGTGTATGGTTGTGGATGTGTTGTGGTCAGTACCCAACCGCTTCACACCTATGCCAAAATGAGGTTCTTTTAGCTCCTGTTGTCAACAATGAACTATAGTAGGGAGCCCTTTGCCCACATCTGGGAGTGGAAGAGATGCTCCTCCTCCTCTGTATCTTCGGGTTCCTCCTTCTAGATCTTCGTGGTGGCAACGGTGGTGTTGGGCTCCATATCGATAATCTTCTTCCCTTTGTCATTCCCCTTGTCAGGTTCTAACTCAGAGTTGGAACATGCATCTAATTCTGAAACCTTTAACTCAGCCACCAGTGACTGCTTGGCCCGACACTCACTTGTGTTGTGAGTGGAGCTCTTATGGAACTCGCAGCACTTTCCCATGTCCTTTTTTGGCTTCGCGACACAGTTATTTGCTTGCAACTTTTGCACGTTGTCTTGGGCTGCTCTACCTTGTCTTTGTCCTTTGTTCTGAGGTTTGGGGGCACATTTCCCTTGCTTCAGATTTGCAGATCCAAAGTCTCGGTTCTTTTGTTTAAACTTTTGCTAGATCTTGATGCATATCAGTATGTCGTGCCAAGCAAGGAGATGTTCAGGAATTCTATTTCTTCCTGGATGTACCTATGCAAGCAGCCATGGTATTTGAGTACCAAACGCTTCTCTGAATCCTTGATAACTGACTTTGTGCAAAGGGTATGGAAAATATTGGTAAACTTCGGCACGTCTTTGTCCCTTCCCTACCACAATGTGGTCCACTTTATGTACTGACCCTCATAGCTTCCGATAGGGTAGTATTACTCCTTAATGGCATCCTGGAATGAATTCCATGTGGGTTCGGCCGAAAATAGTGAGCCCATACTTTCATCCTTCTGCTTGTAGTAGGTTTCCCATTAGTACTTGACGTGGGGGGATGCTTTAAGAAGAGTGAAAATAATCTTTTCCTAACTGGAAAAATCATGAAAAGAAAAATACCCATCTAGTAGATTTAACCATTTATCTACGACATCTGCATCTATTTGACCCTCGAATATGGGGATTTCAAAATTAACTTGTACCTTAAAGGGTGTGGCGTGCCTAGAGTAGTTGTTGGAAGCCGATCCGTCGCCTCTGGGTAGGCACTAAAGGATTTGGGCAAAGTTTTCCATGATCGCATTCATTTGTCACTTGAGGGTTTCTTCGAGCAAGATTTTGATAGAATCTCCTACCCCCTCGTCTTTCTTTTCATTCACCATGGGACGCTGTCAGGATTTGTGAGGCTAGTCTTGCAAAGGTTTGACTAGTTCAAGCCCTAACTCCTTATATCCTAACCTCGTTTGGGACATGAAAATAAAAACAAAGAAAATCAGACCGTTCTAATACCACTGATATGGATTTAAACATGAACGTAACAGATTAGAGATACAACCATAAATATAGATATGCAAAATAAATAATACTTCATTTCATTAATGTAAAATACTAAAAATATGCTTACAACCAAAAATGGAAATAAACCAGCTAGGGCGATGGTAGCTTATCTCTGAGAAGAGATGTGGTGGCTACATGTCTTTGAATTGTCTTACAATGAGGCTCGAAGGCCTATTTATTGTTGAGAAACAACGGAAAACCCTAAAAATCCAAAAACCTAACCCTAGAA
>APFE031133568.1:320051-340672 GCA_000404065.3 Pinus taeda
GGAAGAGCAACATCAGTCCATGGACCCATGTTGCTCCTAGTTTTCCCAAAAAAGTCATTCAGGGCCTCAAAACGGCTCTAGAAGTTTAGGACCCGAAAAGCTGCTAAAAATAGTAAATTGTGCTACAATTAAGGAAACTTAAAAGTTGAAAGAAACAATGTTGGGGGTCCAAGTGGACTTGGTGGGTGGCCACCAATAACCACCTGGATCAGTTGTGGAGGTGCATTCTGTTGTGAGGTAGACTAGACCATTTGCGGGCGGCCCGAGATGTTTGGAGCATGCAAACACTGGATGAGCTAAGCTCAAAAGGAGTAGGCAGTGGACCATAGTAAGCACCAAGCGAAGTGGAATGTTTGTAGAATCCTGGAGAGACATTGGTGAAGGACAAGACATTGATAGTATCAGCCACGGAGGAAATGTTGGACTGAGGTGAAGTGTGGGCTTTGGGGTCATATTATGTCAACTCATCAATGGTGACAACCTTTCCATTATGGGGAAAGCCCATCTTATGGTGAATCGAAGATGCGACAAGGAAAATTTTAAGGATGGAAAATTTTCTTGAAGTTTAAAAACATTAGCAAATCTCACTAATCCATAATATGCAAACTATAAAATGTTTATTGATATATTTATAAAATTATTAAAATTTATAATGATTTTATATATAGTCTCTATATAATGATGGTGATTTTAAAGGTAAAATAATTTTATATTCTAAAATTTGGGCAAATCATCTTTTATAAAAATTGGAAATTGGCGAATCTTTTTTGTGGAAAAATCATGGAAAATTAGCCCACTCGGTGAATATTAGCCGCTAAAATTTTCCATGGCAACAACTAACATGACATAAGTATAAATACAACCCAAAATGATGTTATAGTCTAGGGGAGCATCAATGACCTCAATGTCAATACATAAAATCTTGTTGACAATTGTGACTAGGTAGTTGTGATATAAGCCAAGGGGATGTGAAGGATGGCCATCCCATGCCCGAAGAGTGATGGTGGACGGGGATAGGTTAGTGAAACCAATTTGCTTCCAAACATTGGCAGCCATCACACAAGTGGAGGCACCTTCATCAATGATACATTGTTGAACAATTGTGTTTCTAATGGAGATTAGTATTTGAAATGAAATGGAGGAAGGCAGGGGAGGATTTTTTGACTTTTCAACATGAAAGAAAATCATCTAATCATCTTGAGGATCCACGACACCCAAACTGGATAATAAAGCTTTCCATTGGGAAGGGCACATCTAGAGGACTTCTAGTGTTGACATGGTAGCAGGAGATTGTGCCAAGTCATCTACTATGTTATATGTATGGGCAGCTTCGGTAGAAGCAATATTTCGGCATAACAGACCTTTAGGGATCTTGGGAATAACCTCGAGCTTCATCTGAGGGATCTGTAAGGTACCGTTGGGTGACGATAGAGGTTGGGTGGAAACTTTGGGTTGGGACTCAATTGCAAACTTAGCGGATGGATTGGGGTATTGACGCGATTAACTCTGAAGGTTGACTTGCTCGGTATTAACATCATCATAATGCATCATAAGAATCTGATAATCATGGTGGCTAGATGGTGGAGTTGGTTGAGATACCTAACCTTGTGTAGGTTGGGTAGCTATATATCCTTCGTGAGGGAAAGGATTGGTAGGCACTTCCGGTTGAGATGAAGCAGGAGGGGGAGGAGGAGCGGTTGGCTACGATCCTCGGTAAGTTGCTTGAGCATCCCATACTTGCAGCATCTAAGGTAAAAGAGCACACTAATGGGTATAATGACCATATACGCTGCAACATGAACATTGTTTGTTTGTACAAAGACCCTTGTTTTGCTTGGTTTGACCACCTTGTTGCTATGTTACGGGATTAGGTTGAGGATCTTGAGGGGCATTGGGTGGAGGATCCTGGTTTCCTTGATTACCTTGAGACTATTGGTTTTGATTAACCTTCCCTTTGTTCCTCTTCTTGGGGTTTGGGGGAATGGGTCCACTCTATTGAACATACACTTGACCTTGTGGAGGAGGTGCATGTTGTGGTAGAGAGGGAGCAATCATGGGTGGTTGGGGCATTATTGTCGAAGGGGATGGATCCTTAGTTAGAGTATACTGATAATAATGAGATGGGGCAACATTGGGATAAACAGGCGGTGAAACAACTAGCCCTGACATATTTTGATGTAGATGGAGATATGCATATGGAATGTTGGGACATGGATAAGGCTTGCCTGGTGGAGGATTAGGGGAGGTATAATTGTAAGTGGAACTGGTCCCTCCCTGAGGTGGACCATAAATCATCGAAAGTGGAGCATATGGTGTTTGAAATGGTTCTAACTGTTCCATTCGCGACATGAGATTTCCCCATTGCATTGGCAACACCAAGCCAAGGCAGATCGGGGATGACAATATAAACATAACCTGATTGGTCTTGCAGGAAAGAAGTTCTTGTCTTTACTAGATGGATTCAGTGGTTATAATCAGATCCAGATCAACCTAGAGGACCAAGATAAAACCACTTTCACTTGTCCTTGGGGTGCCTTTTCTTATAGGGTCCTTCCTTTCAGATTATGTAATTCCCCTACCATTTTTCAAAGGGAAGTTTTGAGCATCTTTGCTGATCTAGTCCATGAATCTGTAGAGATATACATGGATGATTTCACTACCTATGGAAAGTACTAAAGAAGTGTTGAAATGAACTTGTCAGTTAGTCTCTAGAAGTGTGAAATCTTGATGAATGTAGGGACCATTTTGGGTCATTCAATATCCTAGGAAGGAATACAAGTGTGTTGGAAATCACGATTTATGTTAAACCAAAACCCACAGGTGTTAGTCAACAATCACATCATCAAAGATAAGGATCCATGAGATGCAGTTATTCCATGTCACGAAACACACAGGGAGCATTGGTTTATCAAATGTCCAACAATATTCCCCCCAATGCGAGTCGGGTGTGTATCGAACTCATGACTTATGCTTTGATACCACTTGTTGGGAATCACGATTGTCATTAAACCAAAACCCGCAGGTGTTAGTCAAGAATCGCACCATTAGAAATAAGGATCCACGAGAGGCGGTTAGTCCATGTCGCAAAACACACGGGGAGCATTGGTTTATAAAATGTCCAATAAAGTGGACCCAAATAAAATGGCTATCATAAAAAGGGTCCCTACTCCTCAAAAGCAAAGGGACGTCAGGAGTTTCTTAGGCCAAGTTGGATATTATAGGAGGTTTATCATGGACTTCAACAAAGTAGCCTCACCATCATTTGGACTGTTGGCCAAGGACTCTGGATTTTTCTAATCAAATAGTTGCCAAGAGGCCCTAGAAATATTGAAGGACAAGTTGACTATTGTATCCATAGTTGGAGGCCCAAATTGGGCTCTCCCTTTCCACATCCATGTTGATGCATTTGACAAATATGTAGGAGTAGCTCTAGGCCAGATATATGACAAGTTTCCTTATGCCATTTACTTCATTAGAAGAATAATGTCTAAGGTTGAACTGAATTACACTATGATTGAGAAGGAACGCCTAGTTTTTTTCCATTCCTTGAATAAATTCCGACACTACATCAATGGTTATAAATACTTTGTGCATATTGTTTGGTGATTTAATGGTTAGTTAAATCCCTGTCATTTAATTTGTCAACCCAGGGTTTCATAAACTGGCGATGTATACCTATACTATATGTATTAGGTGGTTATATTTCATATTAGATTACTCTAAATGCAATTAAAACTAAGAAAATAAATCAAGCTAATATAATCCAATCTAAAACAAACATACAGAAACTAAAATCACATTTTCATAGATGAAAATCGCACCACACTTATGGAATTGAAAGTACTCTTACTGAAAGGAAATCACTCACACTTGCATAATTGAAAGCACACTTGCATAAAAAGAAATAAAATAACAAAACTATATTATGTTACCAATGTACAAATATTTGCAAACTATGGTTGATGGGGGCCCCCCATTCCTCAGCAAGCACACCAAAATACCATCACATCTTCAAAGTAACAATATGCTGTAGAATCTTGGACTAAACCATTTTGTTGATTGGAAGAATAGAATACATAAATATATAGATAGATATGTTTGTTTGGAAGGATGCACCCCTATTTATACAAAAATTGAGGATGACTGATTAATAAATGCAGATCCCTCAAATCTCTCCTAAATCTACAATTATCTCATCTGGTTACAACCAATCTCCTTAAGAATGTGAGATACATATCCTCTCAAAATCCTCTCATCCATGATTCTTCTCCTTTGAATATGCATAGTTAACCATCCTCATCTTCTATAATTACTCCGCAAATCTTCATGAGTTGGAACTTGAAATTTGAATTTGTAGTAATGAGGCCAATTAGGACCCTTCTAGAAGCTCCAAGTAGGCTTACAATATCACAAACCATATACCACTTTCATGTATATATGAAAACATGTTAATTTTATAACATTTAATCACAAATTCACTTAAAATACTTGAAATAAATGACTTTCGAAAATGCAATGATATACCCATATGATCATGAAAGTGGTTACTTAATATAGGGCTATATAGTTACCGGAATGAAGGTAAAATGATGGACATTAAGGTGAAAGTGGATGAAATTTTTGAGGCCCAACACATACTGATATCAAGTACTCATTGAACAAGTGTGATGTGAATGCTAGAATTATTAGATGACAAGATCTTCGATCTAAAGAGATTTTAGTAAAGTTGTAAAAAAACAATTAAGTGTGACAGGAATCATAACAGAGAATAGATAGTGTAATTGAATAATTAATAATTTTTTATTTAGATTTCAAACTTACGTAAACTTGAAAATGGACATGACTGGTCCAAATATTTCTTCTTTCCCAATCTTCATGTCCTCCTGATACATCAACGCAATAAAGAAATCCACCATAAAACATTATAGGAAATTTTAGTAAAATTTATGGCATCTAGCTGTATAGTGTTCAGCGGGAGAACCTGCACATCAGAGAAAATGGTTGGTTCGATGTAAAATCCTTTCTCACCCACGCGATTACCGCCTGTCAATAGTTTTGCTCCTTCTCGCTTCCCATGCTCAATGTATTCCAATATTTTCTCAAATTGTGTCTTGTCAATCTGCTCAGAAAGGAAAGAGTATTTACATGATATTCGGTATACACATTTTTATAATTACAGTGCTTCTATCCATTCAGATTTCTCCTCATCAATTTACTTAGAAAAAATAATAAAAAGTTATATTTGTGATTTTGGAGAAAAGAATTTTATATTTGTGATTTTGGAGAAAAGAAATATTTTTAAGTGAGATGTATATTTGTGTAAAGTGGTATTTTTATGTGGATTGTAGATTCCAAAAATATTTTGGAATTTGAAAATTATTAAAAAAAAAATTAAACAATTTCAAATATTTAAATATTGCATAAAAATAATATTATCTAATCGGAAAATCCAGAATTGTCAGAATTAATCAATTGACCTAGCTCTCACCAATAAATTTCCTGGATATTTATGAAATCTACAATCTACATAAATTCAGCCTTACATAACTACATTACAGTAAGGCTTCTAGCAATGAGTTTCTTAAATATTCGCGGAATTTGCAATTAACATAAATTCAACATTTCATAACTATACTACAGTAGGCTTTCAGAGAGTATGGAATTCATTTGAGGAATTACAATTTCAAATTTCAAAGGAAATGATGCCGAATTTCAACCAATATTGATAACCCATATTCAGATGAATACAGTTCTAAAAATGGCAGCCCCTTACAGAAAATTGCGGATATGATTGCAGAGATAAACATAAACTTTCCTGAGGACCATGCTCAACTTCTGGGTTGAAAGGATCGCCTACCACCTGCTTCTTCGCTCTTTCTACTACTCTCTCCACAAATTTATCGTGGATGCCCTCTTGAACACATATCCATGATAATCAAAGGAGATTTTCCACCGAGTTCGAGAGTTACAGGTTTCAAGTTGCTCTGGGCAGCGACCACCATGATAACCCGACCTATATCAGTAGACCCTGTAAAGGCGACCTACACACAAATAAATACTTCTTTACCAATATTGCTTCCATGGTACCTTGATGCTAAGAAAGATAAATAAGAAACATGCTTACCTTGTCAATATCCATATGGCTGCTTATTGCAGCACCAGCCGTTTCTCCAAAACCAGTTATCGCATTAAGAACACCAGGTGAAAGCCCTGCCGGTGACAACAGCAAAACATTGACACATTGGCATGAAACTTCTTGGGCATAAGAAATGATTTCTGAGTTCAACGGTGAATAGAAATTACAGACACATATTGACTTACCTCCTTGGCCAGATGTGCACAATAAAGTGCAGTTAGAGGAGTTTGTTCTGCAGGTTTGATAACTATAGTGCATCCACAAGCCAAAGCTGGAGAGATTTTCATGAAAAACATGACAAGTGGGAAGTTCCATGGTATAATCTGACCGACCACTCCAATAGGCTCATGCAAAGTATACGCCTGATATTGGCCTCCCATTTTTAATGTTTCCCCATGTATTTTATCAGCCGCTCCTGTACATGTCATGAAATTTATATATTGTAATTACATAGAAACCATTGTTAATTGCATTTCCAAAGCTGCGTAAGTCAATATAATATTTCTTTATTATTGGACAGAGAGAGGTCCTGCGATGTTTATAATGGAGTTGTCTATAATGCGATTTTTTGGAGATTCCGGTGACAGAATCCGGTGGAATAAATGAGGTTAAATCTTGATTTTTAACCAGTTAAAATGGTTTTTTAACTGCATATTTGGATTCAGCGCCCTGAAAAACCCTGGGAGCCATTGATTGTGCAGAAATTAGCTATCAAACATAGTATTCCAATGAATTGCTGCCGGATTTTGACCAGAAAAATCTGCCGGAAAAGCTTTCAAAAAATCGCGTTATAAACTACTGCGTTTATAATTGTTACAACCTCGGACAATGAACCATATTGACAAAACCCTCGTTAACGTACCACACGATACATTTTGTTTTATTGGTACAACCTACACGAACAACACCTCTTTCTTATTCTAAGGAATCAAGGTATTAGATAAATATATCTTAAAATGACAACAATCTAGTGACAATATTTAACTGTTATTTAAAGGAATCAAGGTGGCATTACAAACAAAAACAAATAGGTTATATGAGATAAATTTTCTTAGATAGTTTATTGTAATAATTTGATTGGTATAAATAAAATTTATCTTTAAGAAATCAGATAAAGGAATTAAGGTGGTATTACATACAAATTTAATGAGAAAAAATAAAAAAAATTAAATAGTTTATTGTACTAATTTGGTTGGTCCAAACAACATTTATTTTTATTTTAAGAAATGAGAAATCAAGATAGATAATTATATTATTGAGCCAAGAGGCTCATTTTACATGCCAGTGTGATGTGTAATATCCATTCGTCATTGAAGTTGAAATTTTGCTAATGTGTGATAAAATAAAAAATTTTAAAAATCTAAAAATAAAAAATAAAACTATACAAAACATTTAAATAATATCAACTCATAAAATAAAATTTTGCACTTGAAGAAATTGGATCGCTCTAAACTCATATTAGATCCATATTTTAGATAGATCTATGCTAGTATATAAACATATCATAACATGATATTTGAAATATTCCCGGACAAAAGATGGTTGTAAATATTTTATTACTATTGTAGGTTAAAAGACATTGGACAATGTGTTATTTACTGTTTTTTTGAATTAATGGTAATTCTTAACTCTGCACTTGAGAATTAAATCGAGTCATACTTGAAAATTGTAACTTCCCATTTGGAAGTTATTTCTTTTAATAATAAAACACTTGCCAAAACCTAATTGTTCCTCCCAACCGTAACCACCCAAGGAAAGGGGGTGGGGAAAGGAGGAGAGAATCGTGCTGTGGGGACAGACGGGACAATATTGGCAAAATTATGCTAAGTCTGGTAAGGACCAGATAGCATTGGCACAACAGTGCAGGAAAGGTTTGCTGAAGGTTGTGACCTGGCAAACAAGCTTGGGGGGAGATTTGGTTGTGTAGACCAATCTCGTGGACGAGAGGAAGACAAGCAGAGAACCAGTGGTGACCAGCATCTGAGTAAAAAGAAAACAAGTACTGTACATAACCAGATACAGGTAAGTATCACTATGACAATCTTGTGTTGTAGTTGTTGTACTACTGAAAGTTCTGCTAAGTCATTTGGTTAGAACTGTTAGAAGGGTTGTGAAATAGGAAAACTTGAAATAATAATTAGTGCACAGAAAGACGGTTAGAGTATGAGGTAAGTTTATAGCTCTGAGTGGGCCAGCAAATTTCTTACTTAGATGGTTCGTAGGAGTTAGGTTAATCTCATTAGGACATTGTGATAACAGTAGAAAGCTTTTAAGGGTTATAGCCACAAGGCTTAGCATAGCCAGTTAAGTGGTAGTCTTGACTCTAGCTATGCCATTGAATCTTTGCCCTTTATACTGATGGTATAAATAGAAGAAAAGAAGTGAATGGGGATCTGTTCGAAAATTATTTCAGTTGTGAACCAGTAATCTTCAAGACTGTTACTGTTATCTCACACAAAAGTAAACTCAGATAATATGCCTAGTACAAAGATGAAATATACAGATCATTTAACGCATAGCCATGAAACTTGAGCCAACGAGGCTATCGAAACATAACCAGTCAAAAGAGAAAAGGAAGTTCCTGTGCGGCATAACTGCACTCATGTGGAGAGACAGGTTACGACTAGGGTTAGGGTATAATCAAAACCCCTAGAAGACAATAAAGTAAAGAAATTCAAGTAAATTACCCATATACATGAAAAAAATATAACGCACAGCTGCAATAAGACGACAGGACTTGACCGCGTACTGAATTGAATGGCGTAGAAGAAACTTAAAATATGGTAATCGAATTCAGAGTCTAGCCTCGACAGATCTACCCTTGGAATTCATAATATGCAGAGGCTGTAATATCTAAAACCAGAAAACTCGTTATCATGCAGAGTACAAAATATCGAACATTTTGCAATACTTAAATAAATTTCTGTTCTTTATAGAATCAAACCCCGTAGGCAACATACAGCATATAAATATCATCAAGAATCATAATAAAGCGGTGGCATATCCATTATAACACATATCGTATCGATTAAGAACCAGATGCACATTATTATAGTAGTCTATTCGTCAAATTGCATAACTTACAAATTAAAACAGGGGTTTGCCATCACAATGGCAGAATTTGGTTGGCAGAGACCAAGCCAGTACTTGAGGAACAAAAAGAAAACTATTACTTGCATAAACTTTAAGAAGCACGTGAATTACAACAATTTAGAAGTCAAATGCTTCACCAGGACAGAGGTGCAGATAAAATTGTTAACAAAAATTCCATTACAATAATAAATAATGCATCTAAGCTCGAGACTCGACGCAAGTATTAGCCTAGAAAGGAAATGGGACCCTCTCACAAAAGGATCCTTAACTCGGTGTGAGCCGACAGATTTTCCAGGTTCAAACCCCCTCAACATCCTACTTTCATAGGAGAAGAAATAGAACAAGACTGTAAGGAGCCGGTTCGAGTGCCTCTTGAGTAACTTATTCAATAAGCAGTTCTTCTGGCTCAGTAAAACCCTCGATACTTGCATTAGAAATGCATAGAGTAGGAACATACCTGTTAACCGGGAGAGTCAACCGTGTCTGCATCCAAACATGACTTACAGGAAAGAAAGAGGAAGGACACCTCCTTGCCTACAGGCAGCAAACAATCCTGTAATGAGTGAAAATCAAAACCTGAGCAGTAAACAAAGTAATATGTAGTTATAGACTAAAATCTGGGTAACAAAAAGGGTTTACCAATAGCTCAGTTGTGGAAAGGAACACGTTAACCATCCCTCTGATGAATCGATCAGGTAGCACACAGTAGTTTTCTCGGTGCTGTGCAAGGGTTGCGGTAGTGCAGACCTGAAACAATGCGATATGGAATACCGTAATGGAGCACTAAAACCCAAATAAAATGCCTCGAGCTGGATCCACCTTGGATGGACCCCTTTTCATCTTCACCGTCGATGTGCAGAGAGCCTCGAGGGCGCGAAAGTAGAGAGGCCACTGTCACGTGATCAGACCAGTCTACATAAATGAAATAGGACAGATGGACTGGAGGCAACGAGTGACCTTTATGTTCACCAGATAAACATTCCATCAAATATTCCATCCTCCACAGAAAACTTAAAATGGGACCATAATCATCTACTCTTGAACCTTCCCTGTGTTTGCCACATGTCAAGGATATTAATATTGTGTAAACAATATGTACCGGACCCTGCTGAGCATTAGATATGCATAACCCATGTAAAAAAAAATAATTGTTTTATCGTGTAGGTTAATTGAGATTAATTGACAGGGGTCATTACAAGTGGTATCAAAGCCAGGTTCCAGAAACTGTGACCTCTGGGAAATATATTTATATATTTATAACAATCAATAAACCTATTTGATTATTCCCCTGATAAATTCTGTTTGAGTACAGGAGCAAGATCGACGGGATGAGAAGAACATATAGCGCATTCCAAGGATTTGTAGCAGGTCAGGGACCTGCACGGAACCATCCCGAGCTATGGGTACATCTCGGCGAAGAGACTCGCAGCGCAAACCATGCCATTCTGGAAACTATACAAGAAATGAAGCATGAAATGGCCCATTTACGGGAAGAGAATGCCAGGATCATGATGGAGAAGGAGAGGATTATAAAGAGTCTCTCGGATAAACAAAATCAGGTACCACCGCATCCCAGTGTTGAGCAATAGGGAATATCAGGGGAACGGGACCAAAATACAGAACTTGGAGAATCGGAAGGTAGGGAGCAGGAACGGTCTGATAATGCCTCTGAACAACAAACATCAAAAAGGAAGCGGATAGAGTTGCAAGGAGAATTCTGCAAGATTAAACTGCCACATTTTGACGGAGAACAAGAGGAGGCAGTTGAAGCATGGTTGATCAACATGAATAAATATTTTCAACTGTATGAATATGACCACAACCTGAAGGCAAGATTGGCCATTTTTCAACTGCAAGGGAAGGCCACCTTGTGGTGGGAGGAAGTGAAGATGGTCAAAGGAGTGAGTGAACAAACTATTACCTAGGAAAAATTTCAAAGGTACTTTAAGGAAAGATACTTCACAGAACGCTTTTATGATGAAAAAGCTAGAGAATTCCATGATCTGTGATTGGGACAGCAGACTATGGACGAGTTCATCACTCGTTTTACTTCCCTGCTCTGCTATGTGCCCTACATCCGGGAGGAAAAAGCTAAAGTACAGAGGTTTGTCAGCAGTTTACTTTGGGGTATGAGGGAAAGAATCGAATTTGATAATCCAAAAACGATGGACGAGGCCATACGTAAAGCCCGAATGTATTACCAGCAGAGCAAGCAAAAGGGATATGGCCTACATAAGAGATGGTTGGATAAAAAAAGCAACAGATTGACCGGAAATACCAAAGGTAACCATGGTGGAGGTAATAGGGGTTTTACCAAAGGGCAAGCCAGCAGCAAAAATTCACAGAAAAATTCGCTGCGACTAAAGCCCCCCAATGAGTCTAGAACTAATGACCAATTTGGGGAAAATGACAATGAAGGGACAGCAAGGCCTCCAGTGCAATGTTGGGGCTGTGGAGGCCCCCATTATGTGAAAAACTGTCCCCTACGCAAGGGAACTGATCAGGTGTCCCAGGTTTATGAAGCCTCTACAGTGGGTGATGTGGGACGAAGTCTATCGAGGATTAACGCTGCACTAGAGGATCGCCAGGCAGAGTACCAGCCGACTATGGTGGAATTTGAAGGTACACTCTTAGACCTTGCTGTCACTATTTTAATTGACCCTGGTGCAACATTAAGTTATGTTAGCCCTAGAATTGTGGAGCAGTGCAAGTTACAGCCTGTTAAATTTAAGGACAAAGAGACGGGTAAATGCCAAAGTCAAACGCTGCCCTTTAAAAATAGCAGGCAAGTTAGTTACAACAGACTTAAATCTACTTCCCCTTGGCTCGTATGACGTTTTAATTGGTATGGACTGGTTGGAAAAACACTGGTCTGTAATTAATTGTAAAACAAAGACTATCAGCTATAAGGATGAGCTAGGGATTAAGCAAGAGATGCAGGGGATCAAACAGCCAGTGCAACTTCGGCCTATAACCGCCTCCCAGCTAGCAAAATGCATTAGGAAGGGATGTCGGATTTATGCTATCCAACTGGGTTATGCTAACTCAAAATACAAAACAGCCGCAATAGAGAATATCCCTATGATACAGGAGTTTGCTAATGTATTTCCAGAGGAAATTCCCGGGTTACCTTCTAAGGGGAACATAGATTTTACCATTGAATTAGTGCCCGGAGCAGCTCCGGTATCCCGGGCACCTTACAGAATGAGTATACCAAAACTAACAAAATTAAAAATGCAATTGCAGGAGCTGCTAGATAAGAATTATATCTGCCCCAATGTGTCACCCTGGGGAGCCTCGGTGTTGTTCATTAAGAACAAAGACGAGACCCTGCGCATGTGCATAGATTATCGAAAACTAAATAAATTGACTATCAAGAATAAATATCCGCTGCCCCGTATCGATGAACTATTCGATCAGGTAAAGGGAGCAACAGTTTTCTCGAAAATTGGCCTGCGGTCAGGGTATCACCAAATCAAGATCAAAGAAGAGGACATAGCTAAAATCGCTTTCAGAACACGGTATGGTCACTATGAATTTGTGGTATTACCCTTTGGGTTGACCAACGCCCCTACCACTTTTATGTGTCTAATGAACAGCATATTCCACCAATACTTGGACAAGTTCGTGCTAATTTGCATTGACGATATCTTGATTTATTCTCGAACAATGGAGGAACATAAAGAGCACCTCAGATTGGTGCTGCAAACCCTCCGAGAACATCAATTGTACGCTAAATTCAGTAAAAGTGAATTTTATAAAGAACAGATACAATATCTGGGGCATATAATCACTAAGAACGGAATTGCAGTTCACCCTGAAAAGATAAAATAATGGAATGGCTGGTACCTAAAGATGTAGCAGAAATCCGGTCTTTTATGGGATTAACAGGCTATTATAGGCGATTCGTGGAAGGTTTTTCAAGGGTAGCATACCCCATTACTTCCCTGCAGAAAAAGGGAAGGGCCTTTAGGTGGACCCCAAAATGTCAAAGGAGCTTCGAGCAACTCAAACACCTGCTCACCACAATGCCGGTTTTAAGCATTGCGGACCCCAAAAAAAACTATGTGGTGTGTACAGATGCGAGCAAAGAAGGAGTAGGAGGTGTGTTGATGCAGGAAGGGAAGGTAATAGCCTATCAATCACGGAAATTGAAAGAACATGAGCAGAAATATTCTGCTTACGATTTAGAGTTGGCAGTCGTGATTCATGCCCTGAAAATGTGGCGACATTATTTGTTGGGAAGAAAATTTCCATTATTAACTGATCACCACAGCTTGACTAATTATTTTAGTCAACCCACTCTGAATGCAAGACAAGCGCAGTGGGTAGATTTCCTGAGTGGTTAGTGCAACGGAACAAGACACTAATTACCAGTAAATAAAACAACAAATACAGCAACCAACGAGCAAGGAACCAACCAGCAAGGAAAAACAACCAGATTATGCCATAGCCACTGCTGGAATGCTGTACTATAAAGAGAGGTTGTATGTGCCTAATCAGACCCATGTTAAAAATCTAATATTGGACGAATTTCATAAGAGTCACTATGTCGGACACCTCGATTATCAGAAGATGATTACTGCGTTGCGAAAAGAATATTTTTGGCCAGGGATGAATAAAGACGTGGCGGGTTATTTGTCACAATGCTTGGAGTGTCAGCAAATCAAAGCAGAGCATCAACACCCTGCAAGATTATTACAACCACTACCCATACCAGAATGGAAATGGGAAACCATATCCATGGACTTTATAACCGGCCTGCCTAAGACAAAGAAAAATAACGATTCCATCATGGTAGTGGTAGACAAACTGAGCAAGTCAGCACATTTCATACCGGTACAATCTACCTATAGGCTTGCACAGATTGCACATGTGTTCATGCAGAATATATTTAAATTGCATGGGTTACCAAAAGTAATAGTTTCAGACCGAGATGTGAAATTTACATCAGCCTTTTGGAAGACTCTGTTTGAAGAGTTGGGAACTCAGCTGAATTTTAGCATGGCTTATCACCCTCAAACGGACGGGAAAACGAAACGAGTGAACCAGGTAGTAGAGGATGTGTTAAGGGCATACGTGATGCAGCAACCAACTAGGTGGGAGGATTATTTGCACCTGGTCAAATTTTCTTACAATAATGGCTACCACACCTCATTGCTGATGAGTCCCTTCGAAGTGTTGTATGGGTGAAAGTGTCGCACCCCCTCGAGCTGGAGTGGACCAGACGACAGATGGATGTTGGGTCCCGAGATGCTTAAAGAAATGGAAGAACTGGTGAAAAAGGCACGATCTAATTTGAAGGCAGCCTAGGATAGGCAAAAGAACTTCGCTGATAGGAAAATAAGATTTAAAGAATATCATGTCGGGGACCACGTCTTTGTGAGGATACGCGCAAGAAAAATCTCATTACAGTGGAGCGGGTGTGCCAAATTAGCACCTCGATACTGTGGCCCATTTCAGATCCTAGCAAGAGTGTGATCGGTGGCCTACCAGCTCGCCCTCCCAAGCCACATACAGGTTCATAATGTCTTTCATGTTTCCGTACTAAGAAAATATGTTTATGACCTTAAACATGTAATTAATTGGCAAGATGCTTAGGTGAGAATTATCACTAATAAATCTGTATAGACATCTTCCTTTTGGTAGAAAAATGACGTAGGATGTTGCATGTGCAGGTAGAACCAGAAGGAGAGATCTAGGTCAAACTGATGAACATCCTCGATCAGAGAGAGGTAACACTGCGGAAGCGGGATATTACCCAAGTTAAAGTGCAGTGGTAGCACTTTGGGCTTGATGAGGCCACTTGGGAAGATGAAGA
This sequence comes from Pinus taeda, assembly GCA_000404065.3. Taxonomy (NCBI): domain Eukaryota; kingdom Viridiplantae; phylum Streptophyta; class Pinopsida; order Pinales; family Pinaceae; genus Pinus; species Pinus taeda. Next base: position 335,102 of record APFE031133568.1, read on the forward strand.
GTTTATGAGAAGAAATTACCCATAACTGTTCATGGCTGGGAGACATCGGGATGATGTCCAATCTCAGGGGGGGAAGATGTAATATTCCCGGAAAAAAGATGGTTGTAAATATTTTATTACTGTTGTAGGTTAAAAGACATTGGACAATGTGTTATTTACTGGTTTTTTTTAATTAATGGTAATTGTTAACTCTACACTTGAGAATTAAATCGAGTCATATTTGAAAATTGTAACTTCACATTTGGAAGTTGTTTCTTTTAATAATAAAATAGTTGCAAAAACCTAACTGTTCCTCCCAACCGTAACCACCCAAGGAAAGGGGGTGGGGAAAGGAGGAGAGGACCGTGCTATGGGGACAGATGGGACAATATTGGCAAAATTATGCTAAGTCTGGTAAGGACCAGATAGCATTGGCACAACAGTGCAGGAAAGGTTTGCTGAAGGTTTTGACCTGGCAGACAAGCTTGGGGGGAGATTTGGTTGTGCAGACCAATCTCGCAGACGAGAGGAAGACAAGCAGAGAACCAGTGGTGACCAGGTTCTGAGTAAAGAGAAAACAAGTACTGTACATAACCGGATACAGGTAAGTATCACTATGACAATCTTGTGCTGTAGTTGCTATATTACTGAAAGTTTTGCTAAGTAATTTGGTTAGCACTGTTAGAATGGTTGTGAAATAGGAAAAGTTGAAATAATAATTAGTGCATAGAAAGACGGTTAGAGTATGAGGTAAGTTTATAGCTCTGAGTGGGCCAGCAAATTTCTTACTTAGATGGTTCGTAGGAGTTAGGTTAATCTCATTAGGACATTGTGATAACAGCAGAAATCTTTTAAGGGTTATAGACACAAGGCTTAGCACAACCAGTTAAGTGGTAGTCTTGAATCTAGCTATGCCATTGAATCTTTGCCCTTTATACTGATGGTATAAATAGAAGAAAGGAAATGAATGGGGATCTGTTCGAAAATTATTTCAGTTGTGAACCAGTAATCTTCAAGACTGTTACTGTTATATCACACAAAAGTAAACTCAAATAGTATGCCTAGTACAGAGATGAAATATACAGATCATTTAACGCATAGCCATGAAACTTGAGCCAATGAGGCTATCGAAACATAACCAGTCAAAAGAGAAAAGGAAGTTCCTGTGCGGCATAACTGCACCCGTGTGGAGAGACAGGTTACGGCTAGGGTTAGGGTATAATCAAAACCCTTAGAAGGCAGTCAAGTAAAGAATTTCAAGTAAATTACCCATGTACATGAAAAAAATATAACGCACAGCTGCAATAAGACGACAGGACTTGACCCCGTACTGAATTGAATGGCTTAGAAGAAACTTAAAATATGGTAATCGAATTCAGAGTCTAGCCTCGACAGATCTACCCTTGGAATTCATAATATGCAGAGGCTATAATATCTAAAACCAGAAAACTCGTTATCATGCAAAGTACAAAATATTGAACATCTTGCAATACTGAAATAAATTTATGTTCTTTATAGCATCAAACCCCGTAGGCAACATACAACTATCGTCAAGAATCATACTAAAGTGGTGGCATAGCGATCATAACACATATCGTATCGATTAAGAACCAGACGCACATTATTACAGTAGTCTATCCGTCAAACTGCATAACTTACAAATTAAAACAGCGGTTTGCCATCACAATGGCAGAATTTGGTTGGCAGAGACCAAGCCAGTACTTGAGGAACAAAAAGAAAACTGTTCCTTGCATAAACTTTAAGAAGCACATGAATTACAACCATTTAGAAGTCAAATGCTTCACCAGGACAGAGATCCAGATAAAATTGTTAACAAAAATTCCGTTACAATAATAAATAATGCATTTGAGCTCGAGACTCGACGCAAGTATCAGCCTACAAAGGAAATGCGACCCTCTCGCAGAAGGATCCTTAACTCGGTGTGAGCCGGCAGATTCACCAGGTTCAAACCCCGTTAACATCCTACCATTTCATAGGAGAAGAAATAGAAAAAGACTGTAAGGAGCCGGTTCAAGTGCCTCTTGAGTAACTTATTCAATAAGCAGTTCTTCTGGCTCAGTAAAACCCTCGATACTTGTATTAGACATGCATAGAGTAGGAACATACCTGTTGACTGGGAGAGTCAACCGCGTCCGCGTCCAAACATGACTTATAGGAAAGAAAGAGGAAGGAAACCTCCTTGCTTACAAGCAGCAAACAATCCTGTAATGAGTGAAAATCAAAACCTAAGCAGTAAACAGAGTAATATGTAGCTATAGACTAAAATATGGGTAACAAAAAGGGTTTTCCAATACCTTAGTTGTGGAAAGGAACACGGTAACCAGCCCTCTGATGAATCAATCGGGTAGCACACAGTAGTTTTCTCGGTGTTGCGCAGGGGTTGCGATAGTGCAGACCTGAAATAATGCGATATGGAATACCGTAATGGAGCACTAAAACCCAAACAAAATGCCTCGAGCTGGATCCACCCTTGGATGGACACCTTTTCATCTTCACCGTCGATGTGGGGAGAGCCTCGAGGGCGCGAAGGTAGAGAGGCCACTGTCACGTGATCAAACCAGACTACATAAATGAAATAGGACATGTGGACTGGAGGCAGCCAGTGACCTTTATGTTCACCAGATAAACATTCCATCAAATATGTCATCCTCCGCAGAAAACTTATAATGGGACCATAATCATCTACTCGTGAACCTTCCCTGCGTTTGCTGCGTGTCAAGGATATTAATATTGGGTAAACAATATGTACCCATGTAAAAAAAAAAAAAAATTATCATGTAGGTTAATTGAGATTAGTTGACAGGGGTCATTACAATATTAAAACTAGAAATAGAAAAAAAACCAGCAATCCACAAACACATCATAACATGAAATTCAAACTCTATAACCAAAAATAAAACTATACAAAACATTTAAATAATATCAACTCATAAAAGAAATTGCACGTGAAGAAATTGGATTTCTCTAAACTCATATTAGATCCATATTTAAGATAGGTCTGTGCTAGTATATAAACATATCATAACATGGTATTAAAACTAGAAATAGAAAAGAAACAACAATCCACAAACACATCATAGCATGAAATTCAAACTCTATAACCAAAAATAAAACTATACAAAACATTTACATAATATCAACTCATAAAAAAATTGGCACTTAAAGAAATTAGATAACTCTAAACTCATATTAAATCCATATTTAAATAAATCTATATTATAAAAAAAATAAAAAATAAAATAAATTATTCAAACTTTATAACTAAAAAAACCATTCACAAACACATCCTAACATAAAATTCAAACTCAAACATTATAACATGAAATTCAAACTCTATAACCAAAAATATAATATGAAATTCAAAATCTATAACCAAAAATACAACATCATGAGGGATCTTTCCCTCCTTGACACCTACCACAAGATACATATAATATAATAGGAATTTTCAATCTTATACCTACCACAAGATACATATAAGAGTCAAAATTCTTAATGGGAGCTATTTTAAGCAGAGGTAGCATGGAGTATTGACTGTTCAGTACCTGCATAGTATCTGAGAGTCTCGATACACCCCGGCAAATCGACTGCACGAGTAAGGGTCAGTGGTTTTCCATTATCTAGGGTTTCAAGAGTAGCTAGTTCATCTATATGCTACTCTAGCAAATCTGCGTACTTGTTCAAAAACTGACCCCTTTCCTACACACACAAGGAAATTCTTGATCAGATCCAAATCACAAGGCAAAAACACAAGGGAATCTATGTATGCACAAGGGTCCAAAAACTGATATTACATAGCCAGACATTCGAGGCCAGGGTCCCTTATCAAAAGCCTCCCGAGCGGCCTTCACAGCCAAATCCACATCCTCCTTATCACCCTCTGCGACACGTGTTATCAAATCTCCTGTTTGAGGATCGAAAGTTTCAAAAGTCTTCCCTGCACCACCAACACCTTGCACGCATTAATCGACAGAAATGTTGCCTCATCCTTGTATTGGAACTACTACACCTACATGCAGACTCTCAGTTAGAGCATGCAACTACATGCAACTACATGCAACTGCATGCAGACTCTTAGTTAGAGCATGGGATTGCATGCAAGATTCCTTTTGCATGACTTACTCCTTGATTTGCTCCTTCTTTAACTCCGCAACTGACTAGTTATCTCCGGAACTTGTTGTAGGTGTTGAGTCTTCTCATTGATCACCACTATAGTTCATTACCTTGGGATCTTCACCCACTATAGTTCATTACCTTGGGATCTTCACCCAGTAATGCTATATAATGAGCATTGTAACATATTTTCTAATGAATCATTCTTTTCTTCTTTCAATTTTCTTTTAATGTTTTTGCTCTGCAAAGCTGTGTGTTCAACCTTTGCTAGCTAGATTCATCTGTGCAGGTTTTCTAACACATTTACATGGTATCAGAGCCCACAAGTTGCTAGATAAAAGGCGCACCAGTACTTTATTTTGCAGATATTACAGCTCGGAGATCGAAGATTGACAGAAAATGGAGTTTCCCAAAGCATCGATCCTAACACCGTACAACTATCACGAATGGAAGGACCAAATGGCTTGATACCTTCGTCAAAAAGGATTGTACAGGATTACCATGGCTACAGAAGTGGAACCCACTTCAGCCATAGAGAAATCCAAGTACCTCAACCGTATGGATAAGGCCCACGGATCCATATGCATGTGCATCTCTCCAGAATTGCAGTTTCATCTATCTGTTTGCAATACTCCCAATGAGATTTGGAAAAAGGTTGAAGATCTCTACGGGAAACAAGATGAGATGAAAGGACATATGCTCGAAGTGGAGCTGCTATCATTGGATCCACGGAACTATGATAGAATTCAAGACTTCTTCACCAAATATAATGATCTATTGCTGCAACTCAAGGGTTGTGGATTTGACAAATCCAAGGAGGAGAGTCGCCAAATTCTCTCTATTATGTCAAAGCTCGGACCGGAATACTCCGTCTTTGTGTCTACATTTCATTCAGTAAGGCTCGCAACAGGTAAATCCTATACTATGCCTTCTCTCCAAGAATTTATGGAGTCCCTTAGTTTTGAGCAAGATAAACACATTGGCATGGGGAAAATCAAGCCTCCAAAAGCGCATGCACTTGCTGTGCATGATAGCAGCCACAATAAACATCACAGATATGATTCAAGTCAGAAAAATCAGCAACAAAAAGACAAGGGAAAAGCGCATTCCCATCCAAAGAAGGAATGGTACACCAAGCCCTTCAATGATTCCTCCGGCTCGAGAAATGAGAAAGGGAAGAAAGGAAACAGATGCACCTACTGTCAAAGAGGATTCCATCCAGAATCTTCTTGCATGAAGAAACAAATTGACCAAATGGCAGAAATCCTTCAGAAGCACAACCTTGGGGATCATATCCCTCAGGGCGCCAAGAAGAAAACTGAGGATCCGCCACATGGGAGAGGTAATAATTTTCATGCTTTAGTTGCAATTAATTCTTCTCCTGATGCATGGATTATAGATTCTGGTGCATCACATCATATGGCTGCTGCAAAGGGAGTCTATTCCTCTTTGGATGCA
>APFE031133577.1:32013-44691 GCA_000404065.3 Pinus taeda
TATTTTTTTTTAATTTTTAGAAAACCATGTTCTTAATGAAAATATATTTGATTAATCATTAGTCCTACCAATTTTTCAGCAGGGGCTCCTGTCACGAACTTGTTCTTGCTGTGTCTCTTCGTTTTTCTCTGATAGCCAACTCCTGGTGAACCAGTGGTGAACCTACTGAGAACTTTCACGCTCTTCTAGTCTCAACAACGGCTTCCTCGCCTAAAAACGGCCTTGGCGTCCCTTTGTTCCTTTGGTGAACTTCCTGCAAACTTCGGATGATAGCTCAGAGAAAACTACTACCACAACAGACTTTTATAAATGCACAGAGTATTCAATTGCGAATGGTATACTCATTTTATTTCAGAATGGATAAAGCTTTTTACAGAGAGATTCTTTACAGAGATTGACTATCTTCACATTTATCGAACTATATGCTGTTCGCAAGGAACAAGAAATACTAAAGGCTACCTGGCGAAAGATAGGCTCTGCCTCAGAATAAGACTTGGACTCATATACACACTGGTCGACTCTCTATATGATTCGACCACTTTAGGTTCTCACCAGTGCCGAGCACACTGATGTGCAGGCTCCCAAATCACCTAAGGACTTTGAGTTCTTCTTGTGTTGCAAGCAGATCATACTGAACGTCCGCAGATGAAGAGCAGGAGAGAAACTCGACACAACACACAAAGACTCAAACTGACTCCAAATGTGAATGCCTTGTCAATGAGCCTTACCCTCCTTATATAGGAAGTGAGGGGGGAGACAACCATTACTATGGGTCATCCGCGAACTGTCCTAAAAGTGGATGAGGTGGATGGAATCATTACTTTTAGGTACCGCCAGGGCAACGTCCGCATAAAGATTCCAATCCGGATGGATGGAATTATTGCTTTCGGGTAATGCCAGGGCGTCATCCGTCTAGCAGATTCCTAAAAAGCATATCTTATGGAAAATATTTTTCATAGAACAAAGTGGATACTTTTTATCAAAGCCCACGAGAAAATTATGAGACCGACAAAACAAAGTGGATGCTTTTCATAAAAGCCTACGCGAAAGATTATTTACAGTGGGAACTTTAGTACAGCAAAGTTCACGAGAAATCTGGCCACAATTTAGCCCTTGTGACTGGTACTTTACTGTCTACAATATGGATGCTTTTTATGGAAAGCCCATGAGAACCGTCAAAATACTGTCAATTCAGGGAATCTACCTCTTTTATATAACATTTCATCCCAGGCCTTTGTGTAGATCCTGCGGACTATCATTGGTCTCCCTAGTACAATCTGATGCTGGATTTTGGTTAATACAAGCCACTCGATGTGTTCTCTCATATATTCTTCCAGGGATTTATTATAGGGAGATGACCTGTAGGTTGTCCATTCTCCTTCTGTCATTTATTTGACAGTGTTATAAGTGGGATGAATACATTCTATATCTTGCTGATTACATATATTACAATGAGTTTTACAATATTTTTCATGCCATATTGGGTCCATTACGGCCCTACTTACACCATAATCAGTCCACCAGTCTCTAAGCCACTGACATTGTTGATACCCTTGATAATGGCCAATGGCACTAAATTTTAATTTTGTGTAGTGAGTGCCTTCCTTGTCATCGACATTGAGGAAGTCCCAACATAGCTGCGTGTATTCTGCAAAATTATACACCGTATCTGGGAAAATAATCTTCGGGTCATTTCTTGGCGAACGGGCAGATGGCTGCGTCCGGTAATGTCCTGGCTCATTCCATAGATCCCTTGTCCTATATATGCAAACATATCTTTCATGTATGCCCGTGCTGGGTCCTCCATCATACCAGATGGTGGCAATATCATGAAAATTCTGCTCCAAGGCTCACTGTGCAATGTCAGCATTTCTTCGTGCATTGTCATATATCATATCATGGATCCACTTTCTACCTTTAGGGTACACTTTTCTTTCAGGTACAAAGTGTTGAATGTTAGTGTGGGGCTGCAGATTGGCGTCCAGGACCTTCGTGTTTCTTAGCTGCCAAGTGGGTTTCCAATTTCTCTTGTATTCCTCCCAGTCTTAGTTATCTGGGATAGTCCTTAGCACTTCTTGTTTTTGGTGTTGGTCCCACTCAGCGATGATCATCATGACACGATCTCTATCTTCAATATATTCCCTGCTGAGAAAATCAGGGAGATTGTTGTCCTTTCCTCTAATGTGTTCTACCTAGAAATCAAAGTTTGCAAAAAGAGCTTGCCATCTGGAAAACTTGGCTTCTCCAGCTTTTTTGATATCTTTTGTTAACACCTTCTGCAAAGCAGATGCGTCAGTTCTGAGTAAAAAAGGTTTGTTAATAAGATAAACTTCAAACTTACTAATGCAATTCCATGCTGCCTTTACTTCCTTTTCTATGGTGGAGTAGTTCAACTCGGCTGGGTTCCAGACTCCGGATGCAAATTGAACCACTTGTTCTTCTTTCCCAACTTTTTGTTTTAAAACTCCACCCTATCCGATATTACTTGCATCTGATTCAACAATTTTATATGCAAGATCATCAGCAACAAATAAAATGGGCAAGGATTTTACCTTAGCCTTGATATTCTGGACTACTTTTGTATGGACATCTGTCCATTCTGGAGGATTCTTCTTTAATCTTTTGTTCAATATCCTTCTGTCATTTGCACAATCCTGATAAAAGTTACTGACATAATTAAGGCAGCCTAAGAACCTTTGCAGTTGGTTCTTGTCTGTTATGATATCTGGAAATCTGTCTGCAAACTTGAGTGCATGTTTCTGCAAAGAAATCTGCCCATTGCAGATTGTGTGGCCCAAAAATTTGATAGAAGTTTGGAAAATTTCTATCTTCTTTTTGCTAAGCACCAAACCATTGTGCTTAACCAAATTCTTAAATATATTTACATGTTTAAAATGATCATGAATGGTTTTAGAGAATATTAGTACATCATCTATATATACAATCAACCAATCAAAATATGGCTTGAAAATACTGTCTGTTACCTTTTGGAACTTTGATGGAGCATTCTTTAACCCAAAAGGCATGACATTCCATTCGTAATGTCCTGCTGGTATACTGAAGGCAATCTTGAATTTTTCCTTCTCAGAAATGGCCACTTGCCAAAATCCTGCTTTCAAATCAAACATGGAGAAGATTTTGGCCCTACTATTCTTTTGATTAGATCTCCTTTATCGGGTATGGGATAGGTGTCATCAGCTAGGACTGAATTTAGAGGCTTATAGTTTATAACTAGTCTTGGGATGCTTATGATTTGTTCAACTCTCTTGTTTACATAGAACCCTAACAGTTCCAAGGACTGTTTGATTCCTTGATTAATTTTCTCTTGAGGAGATGCTGAATTTCTTGTTCGCAAAGATCTTTGTATTCTTTGCTCATAGGGATTGCTCGGCTCTTACAAGGCTTATCAGCATATCCTTCCTTGTAAGGGAGATCTACTGTGTGTTTCTTCCTATGCCAGAATGCATTGGGTTCTTCTAAGAAACATTCTTCCTCTATTTGTTCCTTTAGACCTTCAATTTTTCTCTTTGTCTGGGGCAACTTGAGTTGTTCTTCTACTCTTAGAGTAGACTTCAGATCTTTTAAATCTGACAACTGTGCTTCAGCTTTGTCCAAATTCTGCACAGTTTGGACCATTCTTGAAATCATGGGATTTAAAATATATGGAAGCTCAATTTTCTTCCTTGTCCCCTTAGATGTGGGAACAGAGATAAAATATCTAGCTTTTCTCCCTTTGAGTCTAAGATACCCATGAGGTTCTACTGCTACTAGAAAAACATTTCCCAGTATGCAATCTACTGGTATATCTACTACTGCAAATTCCAGATAAACACAGTGTGTATCAAAGCAGAGAGAAGCTTTGGGTACCTCATATTGGAGCTTTTTGTTACCCAATCCTACTACTTTTCGTTCTGCAGCAACCCAATATTTTGCTGGAATATTTTTCATGTTGAGAATATTTATGTCTGCTCCAGAATCCAGAAGAGCAACCATTTCAAACATTTGCCCCTTTATATAGACATTTACTTTGACATGGTGTTGCTGATAGGAGATAGTTAATAATCTCATATCTCTGAACCCAAAATTTGGATCCTTCATTCCTTCAGCAACCTGGACCTCTTGGTTACTGCTATATTGAGCAGGTTCCCATGGCTGATCATCTTCTTCTTCTCTTGCCACTTGTTTACCTGATTCTTTTGAAGCTTTGGATTTGAGCTGGTTTGTAAAAGCTTCGATCAAGCGATTTTTCATGTCTCCTTCCTCTAATTTTATAAATTTATTAATTTTGCAAAAAACAAAAATGACAATTGAACCTAACTCATAATCACTTGACAGGTAATAGAGTTTGTAACATGTGGTTTTCGTCCCCATATGAAGCTTAAAGTTGATACTTTTATCGAATCCCATTTATGGGATAAGTCCCTGTCACTGCACTAGCATTTTCAATGGCCATATGCTAATAATATAAAAAGCCTCCGGATAAAAAAAGGAACGGTTATATTTTATGGTGAAAGATCCAACCATGAAATCATGCACGTCCTTCTCCTAGTACATTTTTCTTATTAGTTCTTGCTTTCGGCACTGCAAGGAATCTAGAAATTGGTAGAGCGTTGAACGATCATTAATAGTTATTTTGACAAAAAAATTTAAGCTGCACCAAAAATTATATGAACTTTTTAATTGCAATTTTGGTTCACCAAATTTTTACCCGAAGTTTTCATTTAAACCTGTTATTGGAACCTTCACGTGTCCCGAGGCTACATTCCATGTTCTACAAACTTTTAAACAAACTTTTTACATTCCATGTACAACAAACTTTTTTGAAACTCATGAGGTATTTTAAACATTTTATCCAAAGTTAAAACAATTCAATGTCCAACAAATCAATGTAATGTTTTTTTATTTTTTATTCAAAGTTTTGAAACTAGTTTTAGACTGCCCCATGTCAAGCTCACACTTCTCCCCAAGCCAACTCTTGTCCACATGTCAGTGGCTCTCCTCCACATGTCCTACAACTTTACCCTTTAATCACTACTATTCACATCTATTCAATGTACATATTATATAATTAGATCTTCCATAAACATTTGATCTTCTTTCTTCCGCGGTTTACCTCCATGTTTGTTGGTTTGTTCATGCAACACTTGTTTTCTTGTTTGTGCATATCATACAAGCCCGGTGAAGGGTGAAGGGTGAAGCAATTATGTTTCTTTATACCAGGCATCACACTGATGCACCTTCCTTTTGTTCTAGTGAAAACGTTGCTTTCTTGCTTCCCGTGCTCCGTTAGGATGATAGATGATGTTCTAGTTCCAAGGATGATAGATGATGTTCTGGTTCCAAGTTGCAAAAAGGTGTTCTGGTTCCAAGCTGCAAAAAGAGGCAGATTCAAAAAACTAGAGCCGAAGCAGTACGTACTGTTCCTATTCCATTGAGTGTGGAGGACTCTTCTATTTATTTATTTCTTCTTTCCACCTACAAAATCAAATCAAAAAATGAATCCAAGTGAATGAATGCATTCCGGAAAGAATAGTGTTATTGTGCACATATTTAATTCTATTCCATGCTTTAAACTAATTGAATGTTAATTCTGTTATATGCTTTAAACTAATTCAATGTTAATTCAATTGTAGATAACATTCAATTCCAGAAAATGGAGCAGTCTTCTATTTCTTATTTCCACCTCCAAATAATGGAGTAATCTTCTCTTTCTTCCTTCTACCTGCAAAATCAAATCAACAAATGAATCCAAGTAAATCTAAGTAAATGAATGAATTCCATAAAAATAGTGTTATTGTGCACGCAATTAATTATATTCTATGCTTAAAACTAATTGAATGTTAATTCAATTGCAGGTAGTGGGTAGAGAATCAACTAATTGCAATGGAATTGGAGGACAAAAAAGGTTCTAGTCTGGGCATTTGGTTGCAAGAACTAGTTAATGTATCATTATCTAAATGATATGCAATTCTAATGTAAAGAAAAACAAAGAAAAAACCTATAACAAATGCACATTTTTTGATGTTGGCATCTTGAACATATTTTTTAGCCCTAATGCAAAGGCAAAAGAAGAGTAACTACCAAGAATAAATATGCATTCTAGGTTTTAAAGGAGATCTATAATTGTTATAATTGCTGGAAACTCTCCTAGGAGGGGCAATTTTCTTTTAAAATTATATATGGGCAGAGCGTAATTTCAACCAAAACATCAAAAAACAAGAACCAAAAGAAACCTGAACCGAAAGTCATGCCAGGTTAAAGTCATGCCGATATTAAAAATATGAATGATTTGGAACTGATTCTTACCAAAATAACATACACATTTAAATTCTTGAGTTTATTTTCCTGGGAAAGGTTTACGGCTTACCTAATGTCACTCACTCCACGTATATCAGTATGGCTTATACTTCTTGCAATCATTGTTAGAGGTAGTGATTGCCACTCATTTTCGTCTTTGACCTGTTGGATTATACAATAGAGTCATTTAGATATTGTTCCATGGTTGTGGTTGCACTTACCCACCACAATGCAACAACAATCCGTCTCGCTCTACTCTCACTGAATTAGGCTCACTCTAGGTTCCAATCTAAGCTGAGATTCCATCCATCCCAAAAGCAAGGCGACATACCACTTCAATAACAAACGATAGACACTATTCCATGGTTGTGGTTACTCGTACCCACCACAATGCAACAATAATTCATCTCAATTTGCTTTAACTGAATTGGGCTTACTCTAGGTTCCAATCTAAGCTTAGACTTTGTCCATCCTGGAAGCAAGCTGGCATACCACTTCAATAACAAACGACAAGAAGCTAGTCAAACCATAACCCGTCCTTTCTCGGCGTACATATATAGTAATGAATTCCTCTAGGATGGAGTACATATACAATAATGAATTCCTCTAAAGTTGGGTCTTCTCATAGTAATAGCCACTATTACCACTGTGTCTGTTGGAGACGCGGCCACTGTTGGAGCTGCAGTGAAATTACACTCCTCCATGACTAGCGCTTTTGTCCATGGAGTGAAAGAGAAATATATGAACTTTCACATGCATGTTTCATTGTTGGAGACGTAGCCACTATTACTACTGTATTTGTTGGAGACACAACCACTGTTGGAGCTGCAGTGAAATTACACTCCACCATGACCAGTGCTTTTGTCCATGGAGTGAAAGAGAATTATTTGAACTTTCACATGCTTCTTGCATTATGGTAGAATGGACAAGTGCATGTTGGGTAATGGCATAATAAACAGGTGGCACAATTATGAGCCCCATAGTAAACAAGTGGTAATTTATATTTGATTAAAATATTAATAGTTACTAGATGATTTTGTCATTTTCATTATGATAGAACATACATCCTTCCATGTATATGTGAAATATATGCATGCATTACAGGTGTTTTTTTGTTGGATATGTTCAAGATTTTATCGCTGAGATGTTGAGAGCATGGCGTTAGTTTTTTGTTTTCATTGAATCTTGTCGTCAGACCAGCATTTCCATTAGAAAAATTTTCCATCTTTAAGTTCTTTTGTGGAGTTTCTTCGACACCCCTTATTGGATTAAGAAGATGCCTTTGGATTATAAACTAGTTAGGTTGGGGTGCTTGGAACTGCTTTTCCATTTTTAGCTCATAACCACTACCATATTAGCATATTCCTATGACGTTGGAGTCTGTGATTTGTGATATTCCTGCGAGGCTGTAGTTTGTGATTTCTCGCAGATGCCAATTTGACATTAGCTAGGTGAAGTTGTAATTCAGGACTCTATGTGTAACCAGGTTTAATTAATATTTTTTTCCAGTTTAGTCAGCAACTTTGATAGCTTAAAGTATTTCCAGAAATTTTAGAAATTGTTTCAATGACTTTGTCAACCAAATAATTTTTGCCAGTTTACTCAATAATAATAAAATTCGGTCTACTAGTTTAAATGACAAAACAAACGATCAACGCACACTTCAGCCAATCAAATTAAATGAGGATGAAGACCGGATCTCTGCAAGTCTACTTCCATCACTCTCCGATTGAATCAACCCCATGATCATTACAGAAAGAAGTAATATTTCATGTGATTACTTTGATCAACAATTTTGATAAGGCCAAATGCATTCTCCTACGCATATTTCCAAGAAAAATGAAGTCTTTGTGTCTTTTACCCTGTAATAAATCTTATTCGCTAAAGGACAATTCCCTTCAGCTGCCGCCATGCAGGTGATCAAAATTGTCATTATTGGAGTTTATAGACTAAGGCAACAATATTTAGTTCTCTTTAAAGATATTTTTCTTCTTTGCTTTTGTCCAATCCACACAGACTCATATTTAGCACACTTTAAAGAGTAAATCATTTTTCTTTTATCCAGTCCACACAAACTTGGCTTTAAAGAATTTTTTGCACATAGCACTTACAACTGACAATTATGCATTGAAGGTTGAAACTAGGGTGAAACTTTGTTTCTTGGTTGCAGTAGGGTTTCTGGCCGAAAAATGAGGTTTTGCAAGAAACTTTGCAGATTTGAGTTAAACAAAAAGGAATTTGCTTTAAAAGTTTTGTTAAGTGTGAAGCCAAATTCATGAATCACATATTCTAGATCCTTCTACACCGCCATTAGTTTCTAGATCTCCATCTAAAACACATGTAGGATTCTAGATCCTTCTTCAGCCTTTATAAATTTGTAATTTCTCTGGCCAAGGAAAGAAAGCCAAGGTCCAGGCCTATTACGTAATGCAAAGTGATTTCTGTTCTCCAGTGATTGTTTTATCTATTCCGCTGTTTCTGATTGAGTAATATTGTTGTTTCTCCATTTGTATGTCTCTGAAATTATTCTTTGCTATTTCCATCTAAGTCTCTGAATATAAATCTGTTGTGTGTTATGTGTGCTCTGGTCCAACAAGTGGTATCAGAGCCAAAGGTCTCGAGTTCGAAACACACTTGGCTCACGTTGGGGGAGATTGTTGTGCTCCCCATTAAATGGAGGTGTAGAAGGATAATCCAAAGCTCCCTGTGTGTTTCGTGACATGTGCTTAAATATAGTGATGTGTTTGTTTACTAACACCTGCAGGTTTTGGTGTAACGACAATCGTGATTCCAACAACTAGTATCGAAGCCAAGTTTGAATATCCACTATGCAAGCCGCTTAGTGCCATCGCCTTACTCTGGAAGTGTTCATTAAAATGTTGGTTGTTCCCTCTCAAGCTGTTGAAGGATCTTTCTAGGAACCGAAACGTTGGCTGTTACCTCTAGAGCCGTTAAAGGATCTATTTAGGAAATTGGAAATCGCTGCAAAGAAGAGAGTCCAAGAAAAGGATCTGTTGAGGAAATAGCTGAGGAACGTTAAGACAATTGTTGCAAGAAATAAAAAGGCCATGGCATATGGTGAAATGTGCCATGAAGCCTAAAACGTGGAGTGCGCAAGTGCTTTACGTGGAGTTCGTAAGTTTTTTTTACATCAAACTTGCACATATACGTCAAGTTTTTTCCTTGAACCAACATATTTATGTGTGAAATGGTTAAAATATTATATATGTTTTTATATTTATCATGAAACATATATAATTATATGTTGGAATTTTGAAAAGTATATTTTAAAAGGGAGCAGGAATTTTGAAAAGGGTATTTTAAAAGGAGGAAGGTCATTATTACTAAAGTTTAAAGAGTAATAATTAAAGTTTTATTTTTAAGTGGAGTTTTTGTTTTTGGGCATCAATATATTGAAAATGGAGACAACAGTTACAGATATGGAGAAGTTGAGCGGGGCTAATTTTTCCCTATGGAAATCACATATGGAGGATATACTGATTTTGAAGGATCAATATTTGCCGATTGAGAGTAGAACAAAGAAACCCTCATCGATGACAAATGAAGAGTGGAATAAGCTAGATAGAAATGTGATTGCAACAATCCGCCAATATTTAGCAAAGAATGTTTATTTCAATGTGTCTAGAGAAAGGACGACAGAAGGATTATGGAAGAAGCTCCATGATCTATATGAGAAGAACACAACATCAAACAAAGTGTTCTTGATGAAGAAGGTTTATAATCACAAAATGAAGGAGGGTGCCTTAGTTGCTGAGCACTTGAATGCATTTAATATTATTACTAATCAACTTGCCTCTCTTAAAATAATTTTAGATGATGAAATTAGAGCCATTTTGCTAATGTGTTCTATGCCAAACAGTTGGGAAAATTTAATTGTAGCTATGAGCACTTCAACAACTATAGGGACCCTGAAGTTTGATTATGTCAGCAATAGTTTAATGAATGAGCAGTTGCAATGCAAGTCAATTACAGAAAACCAGGGAGGAGAGGCTCTAGCTCTAGCTAATCGTGGTAGGCGTATGGATCGAGGTCGGCAAGGGTGATCGAGATTGAGAGGCCGACCAAAATCAAGGAGAGGTAGGATCATATGCTTTCATTGTGGAAAACCCAGGCACATGAAGAAAGAATGTCGATTCTGGAAGAAAGGACAAAAGGATCAGAGACCATCTAATACAAATCACAAGTCATCCAACACAAATGAAGGTGAGACTACTGTTGTAGCTATAGATGCTGATGTGTTGTTTACTATTTCAATAGAGGATGCATGTGTATATACATCTAGCAGTAGCTTTGATTGGATCCTTGACTCAGGGTCATCTCACCATGTAACCCCATGCAAAGATAGTTTTGTTTCATATAATCCTGGTGATTATGGTAGAATGCATTTGGGGATAATCATTTTTGCAGTATCTTTAGAGTGGGAGATGTCCAGATCAAGATGAAAGATGGACAAGATATATTGTTGAAACAGGTCAGGCATGTACCAGAAATGCGCATGAGCTTAATCTCTATGGGACAACTGGATGATGAAGGCTATTCCACAAGCTTTGGAAAGGGAGGCTGGAAAATTAGCAAAGGAGCACTGGTTGTGTCTAAAGGACCCAAGACAGGAACATTATACACATTGAAGACACTGATAGGAAAATCAGATTTGGTTGCTATCACAAAAGAAGGAAATTCAACAGATTTGTGGCATAAGCGTTTGGGTCACATGAGCGAAAAGGGCTTAAAAATCCTTGTTGGTAAAAATTTATTGCGAGGTTTGAAATCCTACAATCTTGACCTTTGTGAGCATTGTATATATGGTAGACAAAGAAGGGTTTCATTCCTTAGAGGTGGCCATGACAGAAATAAAAATGTCATAGAATTGGTTCACTCAGATGTGTTTGGGCCTGTTAACATCAAATCATTAGGAGGAGCATCATATTTTGCAACATTTATAGATGATGCATCCAGGAAGGTTTGGGCATATCCTATGAAAAGTAAAAGTGAAGTGTTTGGAATATTTCAAAAATTCCATGTTGCTGTTGAAAAAGAGACTAACAAATTGCTGAAGTGTTTAAGAATAGATAATGGTGAAGAATATTGCTCAAATGCATTTAAGGAATATTGTAATAGGTTTGGCATAAAACATGAGAAGACTCTGCCTCGTACTCCTTAACAGAATGGTGTCGCAGAAAGAATGAATCACACCATAATGGAAAAGGTGCGAAGTATGTTGTCCAATTACGGTTTGGAGAAGAATTTTTGGGCTGAAGCAGTCAGGACCACTTGCTACCTCATAAATAAATCTCCAACTACAGCGTTAGATGGTGGTATCCCTTAAGAAGTTTGGACTCGTAAGAAGTTGAATTATTCTCACTTGAAAATCTTTGGATGTGAAGCATTTGTACATATTCCCAAAGAAAATAGAACTAAGTTAGATGATAAATCTATGAAATGAATATTTTTGGGATATGCGGATGATGATTTTGGTTATCGTCTATGGGATACAGTCAAACATAAAAGTATTAGAAGCAGGGATGTTATATTTAATGAGTCAGAAATGTTCAAGAGGACTATAGGTGAGTTGGAGGTCAAGAAGGTTATTGACAGGTTTGAAGAGCAACATGAAAACATCCCACCAATGCAAGAAAATGGACAACAAATTCAGGAGCATGAAGAACAACAAGTGGAAAATGATGAACAACAAGAAGGAATCTTGCAAGAACCCTTACAGGAGATTCAACCTGATAATGCACCACCACAGTTGGTTCGCGGATCTTCTATGCCTCGTAAGCCTTCACAAAGGTATCCTCCTTCAAACTATATTTTGTTGACCGATGAAGGTGAATCTAATTGTTTTCAGGAAGCTTGTAAAGTCGAGCACAGTAAAGAATGGAAGAAGAAATGGACTCTTTGCAGGAAAATAAAACTTGGGAGTTGGTAAACCTCCCAAAAGGTAGAAAGGCTCTACAAAACAAATGGGTGTATAGGATTAAGCATGAAGGTGACGAAAAGAAGGAGAGGTATAAAGCAAGACTGGTGGTGAAAGGTTTTGCCCAAAAAGAAGGTATTGACTTCACTGGAATTTTCTCACCTGTTCTTAAAATGTCATCCATTAGAGTCATTCTTGGTCTAGTTGCTGCTTTAGACCTAGAATGTGAATAGTTAGATGTAGAAACTTCTTTCCTTCATGGTGAATTGGAGGAAGAAATTTATATGGAGCAGCTAGAAGGTTTCATAGAAAAAGGCAAAGAAGGCCTTGTTTGTAGGTTGAAGAAGAGTCTCTATGGGTTGAAACAAGCACCTCGACAATGGTACAAGAAATTTGATTCATTCATGTTGGAACATGGTTTTCAGAGGTTGGAAGCTGACCAT
>APFE031133588.1:0-33334 GCA_000404065.3 Pinus taeda
AAGGGCTACTCGTGGAAGAATGATATTCTTCGCTACAAGGACAGTGTGCACCTGCGCCTATACCTGTACCCATACTGCCACATGTACATGTACCACTACCTATACCTGTATCTGCACCTATACTTATACGAGCATCCTGCTGCAACCTGTGCATAATCTCCATATACCTGACATCATGCTGACTTGCCTGCGAGATCCTATCATGTAAGTCTGTCCCATATGAGCTCATAGTTGCCAAGTGATTTACTTGCACCCGTCTACTGAGAGAATATGCCACCTTGTTCTCTTTACCTTTCATGTACCTGATCTTGAAATCAAACTCCCTGATCATGGCCGACCATCTAGCCTGCCTGGCATTCATATTTGGTTGGTCAAACAAATACTTCAACCTAATGTGATCACTCATAAGTACAAATCTCCTGCCAAGATAATGTCTCCACATATTCAATGCATGTATGATCATTGCTAACTCCAAATCATGTGTCGGGTAGTTCTACTCATGCTTGTTTAGTTTCCAGGACTCATAACATACTACCTGTACATCTTGCATAAGGACTCCACCAAGCCCTCTTTTGCAAGAATTTGTGCATACCACAAACTCTTTGTCCAGATTTGCAATCTGTAACACTGGTGCATGTGTCAACAACTTCTTAAGCTACTCAAAGCTAGCCTTACACTCCTCTGTCCATTTGAACTTTTTAATTTTCTTTGCAATGATGTGATGGGATAAGCAATCTGCGAGAAGTTCCTGATGAACCTCCTATAATAGCTTGCAAAACCCATGAAAGATCTTACCTCATCCAAACTCTTAGGAGCTACCCACTCCATGATGGCCCTTATCTTCTCTGGATCTACTGCAATGCCTTCCTTAGAGACAACATGTCCCAAGTAGTGTACCTCAGTCTAAAAGAAGCTACACTTGTTGACCTTAGCATACAACTAATGTTGCCTCAATAACCTCAACACTGATGCTAAATGCTCAGCGTGCTCTTCCTCATTTTGGAATATACCAGTATATCATCAATGAACACAATAACACACTTATCCAAATATGGACACAACACACTATTCATCAAACACATGAATGTAGCTAGAGCATTAGTTAAGCCAAATGGAACAACAACAAACTCATAATGCCCGTACTTGGTCCTGAACGCAGTCTTGTAAATGTCCTCCTCTTTGATGCGTACTTGATGGTATCCAGATCTCAAGTCAACCTTCGAGAACACTGCTGCTCCCTTTAGCTAATCAAACAAGTCATCAATCCTCGACAAAGGATACATGTTCTTGATAGTCACTTTGTTCAACTTCCTATAGTCAATGCATAATTTGAGAGTACCATCTTTCTTCCTCACAAACAGGTCTGGTGCACCCCAAAAGGTGATACACTTGGCCTAATGTATCCCTTGTCCAAAATTTCCTTCAACTGCAACTTTAACTCAACCAACTCAGGCGTGCTCATATTTTAAGGTGATTTTGATGCTGGAGTCACCCCTGGCACTAACTCAATAGAAAAGTATACCTCCTTGTGAGGTGGAAACTCTGTAATGTCCTTAGGGTATACATCCTGAAACTGCTGCAACACTGGATATCTGTTCAACACATCTATATCCTCAACCTCCTTACCCTTATCACCATAAATGCGTACTAAAAATATCTTGCACCCTTTCCTACGGCTACACTTTGCTTACATAGCTATCACCATCCTAACTAACGTGGCCTTCTTCTTACCTTGCAAGACTCTTGGTTCTCCATTGCCATCAACACACTCAATAGCTTTATCACAGCAGTCAAACTTGGTTCTATGTAGATACAACCAATCCATGCCCAACAACATATTGTATGATCCCAACGTAATACATTCAAATGTGTTGATGTAGGCATACCATTTAAATCAAACACGCAAACTCTTACCCAATGATGAACTTGCTTCTTTGTACTTGTAAACAACTGCACTAACCAAGGCTCTGCATGTAATTCCTTATTCAAACCACACTTATCCACCAAGTCAGGACTAACATAGCTATAATTAGATCCAGTGTCAATCAAAATAGAAATAACTTGATCATAAATCTTATCATCCATCTCAATGATAGATGTATGGTGTTCTTCTTGCCTCTTGTCCACTACTGCATAGATACGTGGAATACTGTGGCCAACGTATCCAACAATATGCACCTCCTGTGCACTATATATCTGAGGCCTACCACTCCAACCAACCAGTACAAACATCTCTATGTTGTTGTTGACTCTTATCCATGTGTAGCTACATTAAATCTCTTTTGTGGTGCCACATTCTCTTTCTCATCTGCATGCTGAGGCCTTCTCCTCTTAGGCTACCATTTACCTTTACCTTTGTCCTTTCCCTTCCATCCATGCTGAGATTCATTCTTACGCTTTGATTGTTCGTAGCAATGCTTGAGTTTCCCAATAACTTCCTCAAGTGACCGAGGCTCATCATACTCAATCCGATCTATAAATGCTAATGGCTGATCCGAAGTGGTCCTTGTCATTGCAAGTCTGACAAACTCTAAAGAAGTATAGCATTCACCTCATCTTGCTACTCTTGTGCTCATATGATCTGATCATTATCTTCCTTACAACTCCTTATCTCTTCCTTCAAACTTCTCAATGTATTGGACAAATCAGAAGTATGCCCACACCACACTACTCATTTGATGCACAGGGATATTCTACGTAGTCTAACACCTTGCTATCCATTTCATCTCTTTCTTCGTGTAATGCATAATATGTCACATAAACCAAATCACAATAAACCATCGTACCTCAATATAGTTCAGGGAGGATACCTTGTCTGCAAGATCACCTAATTAGTGTGATACATGCATAACATAATCATAACATAATATACACATTTGCAAGTAAATGTATCAACATATAAACATCATTCTAACTAGGATCCGGTCATCAATGCAAGTCCATATCAACAATGCATGCTATGACCTCATGCATGACAACAACCATTAGTACTCCACTATACACATTGCTACATGCACCCGACAATATGCATAACCAATGCCTAGCCAACTACAAATACGCATAAACGCATGTAGTCGAACATAATCAATTAGTTCTTGCAATCAACCTACAAGACTGATACATGTAATCAAAATATTCAAAATTTAACCTAACATAAAAGGATGTAAGTAGGTGACATAAAATCAACATGTAAGCGACAAATAACCATATACAATCAGTCACATACTCATGTCAAATACTTTTCACGAAATCAACATCAAATTATCCATGATAACCATACTACAACCCTAATCCATCATCAAGAAAATGCAACAAGTATATAAGTGTTAGAGAGGCACATGCAACTGACATGCATGCGTGGCTAACATATTAAATCCATCCAGTCCGAGAGTTGAACCATGCTTTGATACCACTCTATAACACCATCCTCCCACATCCACCAAAGTAACCATGCCAATCAGGGTAAACATGAGACGAGAGGCCACTATGATCATATTTAACCTCCTATGTGACCTTAAGGAAGTGGAATCGATGGAACATCACATACAGTCATCCAAGATCATCAACAAAACCCTCAAGAGACAAGTCAGCCACTCAGACAAGTTGTCCTTGGGTCCCATTATTGTTATGGACCTTTGAGGCCATAGTCACTCTCATGTTATGGGCAAGGGAGCAGCTAGAGACCTAAATTCGCTCTCATAGGCTTTCCTGCCAGCGAATGTGGACTAAATTTTCCAGTTATGTGACAGAAACCCTGAGATTTAAGCCATTTTTTTAGGCCTAGAGCCTAGGCCACTGCCCATGATGGAATGAAAGCTCAGAATCAAGTAAAGTATAGGGAAACAATGATGCAAAAGTAAATAGTTGATCAAGAGCTTAACCAAACACCTACTAGCCATGACAAGCATTTCATCAAACATATTGTCAACATGTAATCCTACAGGTGTAAACAACAGAATTAAGTGTAGGGATATCATACTTATATGAGAATCGTTATGAACCATTGTTCCCTCATGCCATTTTTTGCCTTATCACTTATTAGGTCATAGATACCATACCCATTCAATTACAAGTAAAAACATGTTGAGAGCTATACATAGTTGTTGTCACAAAATGTACATATAACCAACATAATAGGAATATAAATACCATAAACATATCAACCTTCAAAATCCATATATACATCAGTACATTTTCACATGAAAATCAAGGGAATGAATTTCTCATTAATCAATGTAATGAACCAGCTAGAGATGGGACTACCACGTTCCACCTGACCATAGAATGGTTGAGCCAAATCTCTCTTCAGCCATTCACCCCCATTTTGTATTCCAAGCATGAATGTGAGACTCAAATCAAAAGAACTCAACTAGGGCATACTACCACCTCACACTCATCAATAGAAACCAAGCTTTACCGTAATCCATCCCAGATCACTAGGCCAACATAATGAACACATCGTAATAGGATTTACCATGATCTCCACCTAATCATTAGTCCAAACAAGCATGGATGCCACCGGATTTCTCCACCTACACCATGAGGAATTTTCCTGTCTCCTAGTCTCTCAAGATGTACCGCAATCCAAACCCAGATCACTAGGCCCTAAATCAAGACCCACTCTCCAGGCTTTAGCATGTATCCTAAACAAAGGATTACTAGGCCCAATGGAGAGAAAAACACCTCTAGGCTTTACCCTATATCCTGCGATTCACCGGAGAGGATGCCTAGGCCATCCAAGGCAACACAAAATTCGGCTTCAACCCACAATCTGGTTCAGGGGTTACTAGGCCACGTGTTCTATCATTTCATAGATCCACCTCACTCGGCTTCAAATCCATCTGACAACCCAGCTCAACCACACATGGGAACCCAATCACACCATGGCTATTCAAAAATGGCAAGGCTAGGCTAAAAAACATTGTTACACTTGGAAAAACCCATGCCATGATAGAAAAGAACCACATGCAATACCATGCATGCCAAATATAGCAAGGAAAATACACATGAAAGTCAATACCTACAATGAAGCTTATTGTAGCTGCTTGATCCTTCTTTTCCCTGCTTGATGTTTGCCTCCTCTTTCTTTCTTTGCCTTTCTTGTTCCAATGCCAAAGTGATCCAAGAAAACTCTAAGTGTTGAGAGAGAGAGAGAATAATGAAAGAACTCCAAACATAAAGTGACAAAAAGGTTACGAACTGATCCTTAGAAGCCTTTTTATGAATGAGGCCACTATTTTCTTCATTTTCAATTATTTTCCTTCATTTTCATCCTCACGTGCAACCTGTGACCTTTCACGTCCTTTTTCTCCTAATTTCCATTATTTTCATAAATAAATGTGCCAAAAATTTCATTTTGCCTTTCTAAAGCCTTAACCATTGCCTTTGCCAATTTCCTTAGCCACAAACAACCAAATGAACACCCCCTAGGATGTCTTTCCCAATATTCAGCTTGGAATAAGTGCCCATTCATCCGTGGTTATTGTTTTTAAATTTTATGACATGAAATTTTCACCACGGTTGTTACGTAGGCCATAGATACACTATCCATTCGTTTACAAGTAAAAACATGTTGAGATCCATATGGACTTGTTGTCATTAAATATATATATATATATAACCAGCATGATAGGAACATAATTACCCTAAACATATCAGCCATCAAAATCCACATATACATTAATACATTTGCACATGGAAATCAAGCGAATGAATTTCTCATTAATGAAAGCAATGAACCAATCGTAGATGGGACTACCACGTTCCACCTAACCATAGAATGGCTGAGCCAAATATCTCTTTAGCCATTCACCCTCGTGCCATATTCCAAGCATGAATGTGGGACCCAAACCAAAAAAACCAATCAGGGCATACCAAGGCTAAACCACCTCACCCTCATCAACAGAATCCAACCTTATTGTAATCCACCCTGGATCACTAGGTCAAAACAATGAACACATCATAATAGGATTTACCGTGATCTCAACCTGATCACTTGGCCAAACAAGCATGGATGCCACTAGATTTCTCCACCTACACCGTGAGGAACTTTCATGTCTCCTAGCCTCTTAGGCTTTACCGCAATCCAAATCTGGATTAGTAGGCCCTAAACTGAGACTCACTCTCTAGTGTTTATCGCATATCCCAACCCAAGATTACTAGGCCCAACAGAGAGAAAACCATCTCTTGGTTTTAACGTATATCTTGACATCCACCGACAAGGATTCCTAGACCCACTAAGGCAACACAATCCTGGCTTTACTGCAATCCACAGTCTAGTTTAGGGGTCACTAGGCCAGTGGATTTACCATGATCCACAGTCTGGTTCAAGGACCACTAGACCATGTGCTCTATCTTTCGGAGATCTACCCCAATCAGCTTCGAATCCATCTAGCAATCCAGCTCAACCAAAACATGAGAACCCCATCACACCATGGCTATCCGAAAATGGCAAGGCTAGGATGAAAACACTGTTAAATATAACAAAACCCATGCCATGATAGAAAATAACCACATGCAATGCCATGCATGCGAAATCTAGCAAGGAAAATATGCATGCAAGTTGATACCCGCAATGAAGTCTGTTGTAGCTACTTGATCCTACCTTTCCCTACTTAATCTTTGCTTCCTCTAGCCTTCGTTGTGTTATGAAACCAGCTCACAAAAAGATAGAAAAGATAGATGAACGCCTTAGAAATAAGCCTCTTCGAGGGGGAAACCTCCCTTACATTACACAAATGAATAATTCTTGGATGATACAAATGACAAGACCTCCTTTTTATATATAGGAGTCTAAGGGGTCATAATATAATCAGAGCCGACATAATAATAATAATGTAAGGGCACAATAATAACAATAGTGGGCTTCTATGGGCACAATAATAACAATATGGGGAATACATGGGTACAACAATATAATAAGGGGGTTGTATTAATAATAATAAGGGGTTACACTAGTAGTATAGGGGCCTAACATGCCCCTTTCCTTAAAAAAGTGTTGTCCTCAACGCTTGAGTAGTTCTTGATGCTTCTGTATAAAATTCTTGTCCTTCCATGTGAAATATTCAACGGGTAAGTTCTTCCAGTTGATGAGACGCTTCGAAATTGCTCAATTTCATAGCTATCGATTTCTCAGTTCTATAAATGCTTTAGGTTCCAATATGCTTTTTCCTTCCTTGTCAAGTTCTGGCAATATTGTTGGAACTTGGATATTCTGCAACTTTTGAATGAGTGGCCACACTTCTTTGTCCTTCTTCCATTCATTTGTTGCTTCATTTATCCAATCTGGTTGGATAACAAAAATAGAACAAAATAATGCTTCCACATCCTCATCCTTTCTTGAGAGTGCATCTGTAACAAAATTTTGCTTCCCTTTTCTATAGATGATGTCAAAGTCATAATCCAACATATTTATGACCAATTTTTTTTGTTCTTCTAAAGATAATATTTGTTCTAAGAAGTATCTAAGACTATCATGATCCATTTTTACCTTGAAGTGTCTTCCCATTGGGTAAGGTCGCCATTTCTTAAGTGCATGTAGTATTGCCAACATTTCCTTTTCATAAATAGCTTGCTTGACATGTATTTGTAAAATTACCCAATCACCTACATCAAAACATTTTTCACTACGATGTTGATCTACTAGTTGTTTCATTTGATTCTGCACCAAAGTGGCATTATCCTTTAAAAGTTGGAGAACTTGTTGTTGATGCTCGATGTGATCTTTCACTGCTTGAACCTTTTTCTTCTTGATATTTCCTTCTATCTTTAGAGTTTGAGGAGTGGTAATTTCTTCCAAGGATTTACAAGATATGGTTGGATTCATTTCTTGATGCTCGATGTGATTTTTCACTTTTTGAACATTTTTCTTCTTGATATGTCCTTCTATCTTGATAGTTTGAGGAGTGGTAAATCCGACCAATGCATTACAAGATATGGTTGGATTCATTTCTACTTTATTGATGTGATCTTTCACTTCTTGAACCTTTTTCTTCTTGATATGTCCTTCTATCTTAATAGTTTGAGTAGTAATTCTTTCCAATGCTTTACAAGATATGGTCGAATTCATTTCTTCTTTCTCTGGGGTTGGTTCTTGGTGTATATACTCTTCTTTTGACGTTTCTTGATCCTTTTCTTCCTGCTCTCTACAATCAATGTAAAATAATTTCTTCTCATCACACTTATGACCTTTAATGTATTTGTTATCACAATTGTAACAAAACCCCCTTTTTATTTTTTCTTCCAATTGTTGTGGTGTAACCCTTGTAGGTTGTGGAAGGCTAGGAGAAACACCACTTCCATCTTTATAGTTGTGAGGGGTAGACTTCATTGTTGCCATAATTTCACTTTCAATTTTTCTTGCCAACTCGAATGCCTCCTCCAACGAATCAGGTTCCCAAAAATGAATCTCATGTTGAACATTATCCTTTAAAGTCCCTATGAAGACATCAATCCTTTGCTTCTCTGGAATATATGTAACCCTTCTATTCAATTTTTGAAAGTCCTCAATGTGCTTTTCCATTGAACCCTTTTGTTTGAAATTTATCAATTTGCTAAAGAAGGAGTTTCTCTTTGTATCCTCATAATGTGCTATCATTTCCTCCGTGAAAATTGACCACGTAGCAAGTGGTTTACGAGAACAAAGCCCTTTATACCATAAAAATTGATATGGTTCTAAATATGAAGATGCAATACATACCTTTTGTAATAGTTGCACCTCATGTAGATCGAAATATTTCTCCATCTGTAGCATCCAATTTACCAGATCCTTGCCATCAAACTTCCTCATATCGCCTTTTGTTGATTTTAGGAGCTCGATCTTGAAACAACTATAACTCTATAATTTCGACTCTTCTAGATCTGAAATTTCGATTTGTAGTAGCCCTCTATGTCCTCTTACCAATGCCACCAGTCTGATCAAAATTGGATTCTACAAGAAGGAGTTATGCACAATATCCCAAGATGACCTGATTATATACCTTTTTAGAACGACGAATTTGTATGAAGTTTCACATGTCCCTGTTTTGACCTTTGGATCTAAAAAATATGTACAAGAAACTACAGTCCATCCTCTTTCTGTGACTTCTTGCGAAATTTCAATTTGTTGCTGAGAGAGAAAGTTATGATGAGTTTCCCACGGTGACCTATTTGGAATGTAATTCGGGGGTCTACAAAAACCCTAACTTCCTCAGACTATATCTCCGAAAATATAGCGAGACAGGATCTGTAATTTGGAACCGAGGTTGAGATTAATTTCTTCTCAAATGGGTTTTTTTGTAGCTTCTAAAACTTTTTAGCGAAAGATTTATAGCGAAAATCCCACGCTGATCTATTTGGAGTAGCGAAACCCTAGAATCCAAAGCTCTAATACCATATGTTATGAAACCAGCTCACAAAAAGATAGAAAATATAGATGAATGCCTTAGAAATAAGCCTCTTTGAGGGGGAAACCTCCTTTACATTACACAAATGAATAATTCTTTGACGATACAAATGACAAGGCCTCCTTTCTATATATAGGAGTCTAAGGGGTCATAATATAATCAGAGCCGACATAACAATAATAATGTAAGGGCACAATAATAACAATAGTGGGCTTCTATGGGCACAATAATAACAATATGGGGACTACATGGGTACAACAATATAATAAGGGGGGTGTACTAATAATAATAAGGGGTTACACTTGTAGTATAGGGGCCTAACACTTTGCCTTTCTTTCTCCAATGCCAAAATTATTCCAAGAAAACTCTAAGTGTCCAAAAGTATGAGAGAGAGAGAGAATAATGAGATAACTACAAAAACCAACTGACAAAAGGTTACCAATTGATCCTCAGAAGCCTTTTTATG
This sequence comes from Pinus taeda, assembly GCA_000404065.3. Classification (NCBI taxonomy): domain Eukaryota; kingdom Viridiplantae; phylum Streptophyta; class Pinopsida; order Pinales; family Pinaceae; genus Pinus; species Pinus taeda. The sequence goes on from APFE031133588.1 coordinate 9,850, forward strand.
AATGAGGCCTCTATTTTCTTCATTTTCCATTATTTTCCTTCATTTTCTTCCTCACATTCAACTTGTGACTTTTCACCTTTCTTTTCTCCTAATTTCCATTATTTTCATAAATAACTGTGACAAAAAATGTCATTTTTCCTTTCCAAAACCTTACCCATTTGCTTTGCCAATTTCCTTAGCCATAAACAATCAAATGAACACATTCTAGGATGTCTTTCCCAATATTCAACTTGGAATAAGTGTCCCATCGACCGTGGTTATTGTTTTTAACTTTTATTACAAGGAATTTTCACTAGGGTTGTTACAAAACCCTCCCCCTTGGGGGACACCATCCTCGGTGTTCAATCACACATATAACTCAACAACCCACTGAAAGAAGATATAATTCTCATGGGATTTATAACACAACTTGTTGAAGTATTTACAATGAAAGACCTGCTCGAAAACAAAACATCATGACAACATGACAACATACCGCATAGTGGAGATTTATAACATAGATCATTACGGTATTTACAATGATCATCCTGCTAAGTACCAACCCACATGAAATCATAACACCATCATAACATAACCACATGATATCATAGTAACATGACAACATAATCATAATGACATAACACCCATATTGCATAGTGGAGCTTTATAACATAGCTTATGGCGGTATTTACATCCATATACATATGTACATATAAAAATATCATCAAAAGATATAACAAGTCATATACCAAAACATATATCAAAACATATACCAAACACCATATCTAAGCATATACCAAAACAACATATCAAAGCATATACCAAAGCACCATGTCAAAGCATGTACCAAAACACCATATTAAAGAATATTCCAAAATGTCATATCAAAGCATATACCAAAGCACCATATCAAAGCATATGCCAAAGCACCATATCAAAGCTTCTTTGCCACAACTGGAAAACAAGGAAGGATACATAGCCTGTATCTAATCCACCATCTCCCCTGTAGCTTCATTGGGCCCAAAGTGCTTCCATTGCACTTTAACTTGCTTGATTTCTCAATTCTAGATCATGAGCACCTTTTTCTACAATATACATTGAGGCTTTGGTTGGAATTCTCCATCTGGTTCCACTTGCAATGCAGACTAGTCAATCACATTATCAACATACTTAACATACTTCTTAAGCAAAGATACATGGAAACATCATGGACATTCACTGTTGGAGGCAGTGCAAGTCGATAGGATATTGGCCCAATCCTCTCAATAATATTGAAGGGTCCACAAAACCATGGTGCCAGCTTGGCACATGATCCAATCTGCAAGGAAATATTTTTTAGTTTGATAAAAAAGTACACCTCTTCCCCAACCTGGAACTCCTTGAACAACCTGTCCCTATCGGCATAAATATTGTGTCTATCTTGTGATGCCTTTAGATTCTTCTTGATCACCTGCATCTCTCATTACATGTCTACCAACATATCTGGTCCAATCAATACCCTGCTAATCGGATTACTCCAACTGATAGGAGTGTTACAAATCTGCCTATAGAAAACCTCAAAAGGACTCATTCTCAATGACTCCTAATAACTGTTGTTGTATGCGAACTCTACCAAATGAATATACTCTTCCTACTTCCATTGTTGATGCATCACATACATCCTCAACATGTCTTCCAATATCCTATTGACCCTCTTTGTCTATCCATTTATCTACAGATGATAAGTTGTACTAAAGGCCAACTTTATGCCTAAACTTGCAAATAACTCGTTCCATAACTTGGAAGTGAACTTCGCCTCCCTGTCTGACACAATATTCTTTGGAACACCATGCAACCTGACCACATCTCTGATGAATACCTGTGCTACATCGCTAGCTGAGAATGTACACTTCACTAGAATGAAATGTGTAACCTTTGTTAACCTGTCCACAATGACCATGATGGAATCATGCTTCTTCATTGTCTTAGGCAACCTGTGATTAAATCCATGGAAATAACCTCCCATTTTCATTCTAGAATCGGAATCGGCTGTAGCAGTCCACTTAGATGTTTACACTCCACTTTCACTCGCTGACAGTCAAAACATCTAGCCACAAACTCTACTAAATCCCTCTTCAAATTTGATCAATAATAAAAAATATTCATTGTTGTCAATGTCTTTTGATACCCTAGGTGATCCAAATACAGTTTCGCATGAAATTCCCTTAAGATTACCTTCTTGAGATCATTATTATCCGGTACATATATCCAGTCTCGGAATCTAACTAATCCATCCGTTGTAAGACAATAATCCATACCTTGTGCACTTACACTTGTAATTTTACTTGTATTTGTACTTGTACCTATACTTGTACCTGCACTAGAACCCTGTTGCAACCTGTGCACAGTCCTCATATACCTAACATCCTGTTGACCTGTTTGCAAGATCCAATCCTGTAAGTTTGTCCCATAGGAGCTCATAGTTTCCAAGTGATGTAGTTGTACCCATCTACTACAAGTATTTTCTAGCGTGTTCTCTTTTCCTTTGATGTACTTTATCTCACAATCAAACTCACTAATCGTGGCCAACCATTTAGCCTGCTTGGCATTCAGATTCGGCTAATCAAACAAATAACTCAACCCAATATGATCATTCATAAGTACAAACCCTTGCCAAGAAGATAATGTTTCCACATCTTCAATTCATATATGATCACTGCTAACTCAAGATCATGTGTCGGGTAGTTCTGCTCTTACTTGTTTAGTTTTCAGGGCTCATAGCATACCACCTGTCCATCCTAGAAAAGGACTCCACCAAGTCTGCTCTTGCAAGCATTTGTGCATACTGCAAAACTCTTTGTCTAGATCTGCAATTTGTAGCACTGGTGCATTTATCAACAACTGCTTAAGTTGCTCAAAGCTAGCCCCACACTCCTCTGTCCATTCGAACTTCTTACCTTTCCTTTGCAATGATGTGATACGATAAGTAATCTATGAAAAGTTCCTGATGAACCTCCTATCATAGCCTACCAAACCCAAGAAATATCTTAGCTCATCCACGTTTTTAGGAGCTACTGGCTCCATGATGGCCCTTATATTCTCTAGATCTACTGCAATTCCCTCCTTGTAGACAACATGTCCCAAGTAATGTACCTCAGTCTGAAAGAAACTACACTTGCTGAGCTTAGCATATAATTGATGCTCTCTCAACAACCCCAACATTTCTACCAACTGCTCGACATGCTCTTCCTCATTTTTAGAATATACTAGTATATCATCAATGAACACAATAACAAACTTATCCAAATATGGGCACAACACACTATTCATCAAACACATAAATGTAGCTGGAGCATTAGTTAAGCCAAATGGAACAACAACAAACTCATAATTCACATACTTGGTCCTGAACACAGTCTTGTAAATGTCCTCCTCTTTAATGTGTACCTAATGATATCCAGATCTCAAATTGATCTTTAAGAACACTGCTGCTCCCTTCATCTAGTTGAACAAGTCATCAATCCTTGACAAAGTTTACTTGTTCTTGATAGTCACTTTGTTCAAATGCCTGTAATCAATGCATAATATGAGAGTACCATATTTCTTCTTCAAAAACAAGACTGGTGCGCCCTAACGTGATACACTTGGCCTAATGTATCCCTTGTCCAACATTTCCTTTAATTGAAAATTTAACTCAACCAACTCAATTGTGCTCATCCTATAAGGTGCTTTTGATTCCCTAGCACTAAATCGATAGAAAATTCTATCTCCCTGTGAGGTCACAACTTTGTAATTTCCTCAGGAAATACATCTTGAAACTACTACAAAACTAGGTACCTGTTTAATACATCTGCATCCTCAACCTCCTTACCCTTATCACTAGAAATGTGTACTACAAATAACATACACCCTTTCCTGCAGCTACATTTTGCTTGCATAGTTGTCGCCATCCTAATTGATGTGGCTTACTTCTTACCCTGCAAGACTCTTGGTTCTCCATTGTCATAAACACACTCAATAGCTTTGTCATAGCAGTCTACTTTGGTTCTCTGAAGATACAACCAATCGTTGCCTAACAACATACTACATGATCCCAACAATAATACATTTAGATGTACTACGGTAAGCATATCATTCAAATAAATGTGCAAGATCTTACCCAATGATGAACTCGCTTCTTTGTACCTATAGCCAACTACACTAACCAAGAATATGAAAGCAATTCCTTACTCAAACCACACTTATCCACCAAGTCAGGACTAACATATCTATAATTAGATCCAAGGTCAATCAAAATAGAAATAACTTGATCACAAATATTATTGTCCATCTCAGTGATAGATGCCTGATGATTTTCCTGCTTGTTCTCCATTGTTGCATAGATACATGGAACACTCTGACCAACATCCCAATGGTTTGTGCCTCATGTATATTGTATATCTGAGGCCTACCACCTAGATTCTATGGACAATCTCTCTTAAGGTGCTCCTTACTGCATGTCCAACACTCCAACCGACCAGTGCCCTCACCTCTATGTTGTTATGACCCATGTCCTTGTCTAGCTGCATTAAATCTCTTTTGTGGTGACACTGTAACACCCTCCTCCCAAATCCACCCAAGTAACCATGCCAACCGAGGTAAACATTAGACCAGAGGCTACTCTAATCATATTCGACCCCCTAGGTGACCTTAAGGAAGTGGAATTGACGGAACATCACACACAGTCATCCAACATCATCAACAAAACCCTTAGGAGACAAGTCAGCCACTTAGACAACCTATCCCTGGGTCCCACTATTGTTTTTGGACCCCTTAGGCCATAGTCACTCTCATTCTATGGGCAAGGGAGCGACCAAAAACCCAAAGTCGCTCTCATAGGCCTGCTTTCCAGTGAGTGTGGACTAAAGTTGCCAGTTTTGTGCTAGCAACCCCGGGATTTAATCCCTTTTCAAATCAAGAGCCCAAGTCACTACCCAAAATGGAATGAAAGCTTCGAATCAAGTAAAGTACAGGGAAACAATTATGCAAAAGTAAATAGTTGATCAAGACCCTAACCAGATCCCTACTAGCCATGATAGGAATTTCGTTAAACAAGTCATCAACATGTAACCTACAAGTGTAAACAATATAATTAAGTGTAGGGATCTCATACTTATCTGAGAATCACTATAAACCATTGTTCCCTCATGTCATTTGTTGCATATTCATCTATTAGGTAATAGACACATTATCCATTCATATACAAATTAAAACATGTTGAGAGCCATACATAGTTGCTATCATAAAATGTACATATAACCAACATAATAGGAACATAAATATAATAAACATATCAGCTATCAAAATCCATATATACATCAATACATTTGTACATAAGAATCAAGGGAATGAATTTCTCATTAATGAATGCAATCAACCAACCAGAGATGGGACTGCCACGTTCCACCTAATGATAGAATGGTTAAGACAAATCTCTCTTCATCCATTCACCCTCATGCCATATTCCAAGCATGAATGTTGGACTCAAACCAAAAGAACTCAACCGGGGCATACTGAGGATAAAACACCTCACCCTGATCAATAGAAATTGAGCTTTACTGTAATGCATCATGGATCACTAGGCCAACACAATGAAAACATCCTAATAGGCTTTACTGTGATCTCCACCCGATCACTAAGCCAAAAAAGCATAGATGCCACAGGATTTCTTCACCTACACCCTGAGGAATTTTCCTATCTCCTAGTCTCTCAAGATTTACCGCAATCCAAACCTAGATCACTAGGCCCTAAATCAAGACCACTCTCCAGGCTTTACCGCATATCCCAAACTCAGGATTACTAGGCCCAACGGAGAGAAAACCACCTCTTGGCTTTATTGTATATCATGCCATTCACTGGCAAGGATTCCTAGGCCCATCGAGGCAACACAATCTTGGCTTTATCATAACCCACAGTCTGACTCAGGGGTGACTAGGTCAATGGCTTTACCATGATCCACAGTCTAGTTCAAGGACCACTAGGCCATGTGCTCTATCATTCGGAGATCCACCCCACTCAGCTTCGAATTCATTTGGCAATCTAGCTCAACCAAAACATGAGAACCCCATCACACCATGGCTATCCAGAATTGGAAAAGCTAGGTTGAAAAACATTGTTACACTTGGAAAAACCCATGCCATGATAGAAAGAAACCACATGAAATACCATGCATTTCAAATCTATTAAGGAAAATACACATGTAAGTCGATACCTGCAATGAAGCCTATTGTAGTTTCTTGATCTTGCTTTTTCCTAATTGATCTTTACTTCCTCTTGCCTTCTTTGCCTTTCTTGCTCCAATTCCAAAGTGCTCCAAGAAAACTCTAAGTGTTTAAGAGTTTGAGAGAGAGAGAGAGAATAATGAAAGTGCTCCAAGAAAACTCTAAGTGTTTAAGAGTTTGAGAGAGAGAGAATAATGAAAGTGCTCCAAAACTGAACCGAAAAAAAATGTTACCAACTGATCCTCAGAAGCCTTTTTATGAATGAGGCCTCTATTTCTTGATTGTCCATTATTTTCCTTCATTTTCCTCCTCACATGCAACATGTGACCTTTCACCTCCCTTTTCTCCTAATTTCCATTATTTTCATAAATAATTGTGCCAAAAATTCCATTTTTCCTTTCCAAATCCTTAGCCATTGTTTTTTCCAATTTCCTTAGCCATAAACAACTAAACGGCCACCACCTAGGATGTCTTTCCCAACATTCATCTTGGAATAAGTGTCCCATTCATTTGTGGTTATTGTTTTTATCTTTTATTACATGGAATTTTCACTAGGGTTGTTAAAGAACCCTCCCCCTTGGGGGACACTGTCCTCGGTGTTCAATCACACATATACCTCAGCAACCTGCTAAAAGAAGACATACTTCTCATGGAGCTTTATAACACATCTCAATGTAGTATTTACAATGAAATATCTTCTCAAGAGAAAAACACCATTACAACTTAACAACATACCTCATAGTGGATCTTTATAACACAACTCATTATGGTATATACAATGATCATCTTGTTTAGTCCCAGTCCACATGACATCATAACATCATGATAACATAACCACATGATAGCATAATAACATGATAACATAACTATAATGACATGACACCCATACCGCATAGTGGAGCTTTATAACATAGCTCTTTATGGTATTTACATCCATACATGGGTGTACATATAGCAACATCATCAAAAATATAGATACCAAAAACATATGCCAAATCATATACCAAAGCATATATCAAAACATGTACTAAACACCATTTCTAAGCATATATCAAAACATCATATAGCATAAATTAAACCATCATAAAGCATATATCGAATTACCATAAAGCATATACCAAAGCATCATAAAGCAAATACCAAACCACCATATCAAGTTGCTTTGCCTCAACTGACAAACAAGGAAGGATACATGGCTTGCATCTGATCAACCATCTCCCAGGTAGCTTCATCGGGCCCAAAGTGCTTCCATTTCACTTTAACTTGCTTGATTGCTCAGTTTCAGAGCATGAGCACCTTTTTTTTCAATATACACTTACGCTTCGGCTACAATTCTCCGTCTAGTTCCACCTGCAATACAGACCAGTCAATTACATGATCAACATCCTTAACATACTTCTTAAGCAAAGATACATGGAAAACATCATGGACTTTCATTGTCGGAGGGAGTGTAAGTCGATAGGCTACTGGCCCAATCCTCTCAATGATACTTAAGGGTCCTCAAAATTGTGGTGCCAGCTTGGCACATGAGCCAATCCGCAATGAGCTCTTCTTCAGTTTGATGCGCAAGTACAACTGTTCCCCAACCTAGAACTACTTGAACAACTTGTTCCTATATGCATAACTCTTATGCCTATCTTGTGCTATCTTTATATTCTTCTTGATCACATGCATCTCATGTTCCATGTTTGCCAACATATTTGGTCCAATCAATAATCTGCTAACCGAATCACTCCAACTGATAGAAGTGTTACAACTTTGCCCATACAATGCCTCAAAATGACTCTTCCTTAAAGATTCTTGATAATCGTTGTTGTATGTGAACTCTACCAAAGGGATATACTCTTCCCACTTTCTCTGTTGTTGCATCATATACATCCTCAACATATCCTCTAATATCTTGTTGACCCTCTTTGTCTGTCAATATGTCTGTGGATGATAAGCTATGTTGAAAGCAACTCTATGCCCAAACCTGCAAATAACTCCTTCCAAAACTTGGAAGCTAACTTCACATCCCTATCTAACACAATCTTCTTGGAACACCATGTAGTCTAACCACATATCTGATGAACACTTGTGCCACATCACTAGTTGAGAACGTAGACTTCACCAGAATGAAGTGTGAGCCTTTATTAATCTGTCCATAATGACCATGATGGAATCATGTTTCTTCATTATCTTCATAAACCCTATGATGAAGTCCATGGAAATGACCTCCCATTTCCATTCTGGAATCACAATCGGCTGTAGCAGTCCAGTTGGATTCTTGCACTCTAATTTTACTCGTTGACAACCAAAGCACCTAGCCACAAAATCTGCGACGTCCCTCTTCAAATTAGACCAATAGTAATATCTCTTCACCACTGTTAGTGTCTTCTGATAACCTGAGTGACCTAAATATGGTTTCACTTGAAACTCCCATAAGATCACCTTCTTGAGCTCACTGCTATCTAGTACATATATCTTGTCTCAAAACCTGACCAATCCATCTGCTGTAAGACAATAGTCAATTCCCTATAAACTTGCACCTGTACTTGTACCTATACCACTGCATGTACATGTACCTACACCTGTACCTGTACCACTACATGTACATGTACCTACACCTGTACCTGTACCATAACCCTGTTGCAACCTATGCACAATCTCCATATACCTGACATATTGTTGTCCTTCCTATAAGATCCTATATTGTAAGTCCATCCCATATGAGCTCACAATTGCCAAGTGATGTACCTGTACTCGTCTATTGAGAGCATATGCCACCCTATTCTATTTACTTTTTATGTACCTGATCTCAAATCAAACTCGTTGATCATGGCTAACCATCTATACTGCTTGGCATTCAAATTCGGGTGGTCAAACAAATGCCTCAACCCAATGTGATCACTCATAAGTACAAACCTCCTACCAAGAATATAGTGTCTGCACATCTTCAATGTATGTATAATCAATGCTAGCTCAAGATCATATGTCAGGTAGTTCTGCTCATGCTTGTTGAGTTTTCAGGACTCATAACATACCACCTATCCATCCTGCATAAGGACTCCACCAAGCCCTCTCTTGCAAGCATATGTACATACCACAAACGCTTTGTCTGGATCTGAAATCTGTAGTACTAGTGCATGCGTCAACAACTACTTAAGTTGCTCAATGCTAGCTTCACATTCCTTCAGCTACAACTTTAACTCAACCAACTCAGGTGTGCTCATCATGTAAGATTCTTTCGATGCTGGAGTTTCCCCTAGCAATAACTCAATAGAAAAGTCTACCTCCATGTGAGGTGGAAACTCTGTAATGTCCTCGGGAAATACATCTGGAAACTGCTCCAAAGCTAGATACCTATTCAACACATTTGCATCCTCAACCTCCTTACCCTTATCACTAGAAATGTGTACTGCAAATAACATGCACCATTTTCTATGGCTATGCTTGGCTTGCATAGTTGTCACCATCCTAACTGATGTGGATTTCTTATTACCTTGCAAGAGTCTTAGTTCTCCATTGTCATCAACACACTGAATAGATTTTTCATAGTGGCCTACCTTGGTTCTATGTAGATACAACCAATCCACGCCCAATAACATATTGTATGAACCCATTGGTAATACATTCAAATGTGTTGTTGTAGGCATACCATTTAAATCAAATGCACAATCTCTTACCCAATGATGCACTCGCTTCTTTGTACTTGTAGCCAACTGCACTAACCAAGACTCTGCATGAAATTCCTTATTCAAACCACAATTATCCACTAAGTCAGGACTAACATATTTATAATTAGATCCATGGTCAATCAAAATAGAAATAACTTGATCACAAAGCTTACCATCCATCTCAATGATATATGCTTGGTGTTCTTCCTGCCTGTTGTCCATTGTTGCATAGATATGTGGAATACTCTGACCAATGTCCCCAACAGTCCGTGCCTCTTGTGAACTGTATATCTGAGGCCTACCACCTTGGTTCTGTGGAAAATATCTCTTAAGGTGTTCCTTGCCACATGTCCAACACTCCAACCGACCAATACCAATACCTCTATGTTTCTGCTACAACTCATGTCCCTGTCTTGCTGCATTAAATCCCTTTTGTGGAGCCACACTTTCTTTCTCATCTGCATGCTGAAGCCTTGTCCTATTAGGTTTTCATTTACCTTTGCCTTTGTCTTTTCCTTTCCATCCATGCTAAGATTCATTCTTACACTTTGATTTCTCATAGAAATGCTTCAATTTCCCAATAAATTCCTCAAGTGACCAAGGCTCATCATAGTCAATCTGACCTCTAAATTCTAATGGAAAACCAATGAAAAACCGTTGAACTTTAGTCTTCTCATCAGTAAGATACGATACATACCTCAATAACAAATTGTTGAACTTTAGTCTTCTCATTAGTAAGATACGATACATACCTCAATAGCTCCAAAAACTTTGTCGTGTACTCTTCATCTATTATTGATCCCATTTTTAGCTCATAGAACTCTTTAGCTTTACTTTCATAATACCTTTCTGACAAGTACTTCTTCCTAAAATGTTTCTTGAACTCCTGCCGGCACAAGTCATATGTCTTGATGTCTCTAACCTGCTTAACATCTTCCCACTAGATGTCTGCTTTACCTTTCAAGTTGAAGATAGCTATTATAGCCTCAAAGAATTTGTTCATCCCAAGTATACAAGCCTATGCATCTTCCGACTTCTTCACATCTCCATTAAAAGTAGGTGGTTTTGATTTCTTGAACTCATATCGCAAGTATCCCCTATCTTTCCTCCTATAAGGATGATAGGAATGGCAATCATGATGTCTATGAGAACCAGAACTAGAATAATACATGTACTCATCACCCCTCCTTTCCAGAGTGTCCAACAACCTACCATCTCTCACTGTATCAGATCTATCTGACCGGTGTCTACCAGGAGATATACTTCCATACACCCCATTAATTTTATCCTCATGCCCATGGTTTAACCAAAGTGGCCCTTGTCACTGCAAGTCTGGAAAAATCTGAAGAAGTATAGCATTCACATCTGCCTACTTCTCTTATGCTTGTATGATCCGATCATTATTCACCTTACAACTCCTTATCTCTTCCTTCAAACTTCTCAATGTAATTTCCAAATCTAAAGAGTTCCCAACACCATACTGCTCTTCGGATTCATAGAGAGAGTCTATGTATTCAACCATCTTGCTAGCCATTTGATATTTTCTTCCTACAATGCCTAATATGTCAAATAAACCAAATCAAAATAAGCTAACATACCTTAGTATAGCTTGGGCAGGATACCATGTGTGTAAGATCACCAAATCAATGTAATACATGTATAACATAATCATAACAACATATCAACATACACAAGTAAATGTATCAACAGACAAACATCACTATAGCTAGGATCCATTCATCAATGCAAGGCCATATCAACAATGCATGTTATGACCTCATGCATTATCGCCACCATTACTCCACTATACACATTGCCACATGCAACCACAACATGCATAAGTAATTCCTAACCAACTATAAATACGCATAAACACATGTAGTTGAGCATAATCGATTAGTTCTTGTAATCAACCTACAAGGCTGATACATGTGATCAAAATATTCAAAAATGTAACCTAACATAAAAGGATGTGAGTAGGTGACATAAAATCAAAATGTAAGTGACAAATAACCATATACCGTCAGTCATATACTCATGTCAAATACGTTCCAAAAGATCAACATCAAATTCTCCATGATAATCATACTACAAACCTAATCCATCATCAAGCAAATGCAACAAGTATATAAGTGTAAGAGACACACATGCAATTGACATGCATGCATGACCAACACATTCAACCCATCCAGTCTGAGAGTTGAACCATGCTCTAATACCACTCTGTAACACCCTCCTCCCACATCCACCCAAGTAACCATGCCAGCCAGGGTAAACATGAGACGAGAGGCTACTATGATCAGATTCAACCTCCTAGGTGACCTTAAGGAAGTGGAATCGACAGAACATCACACACAGTCATCCAACATCATTAACAAAACCTTCAAGAGACAAGTCAACCACTCAGACAACTTGTCCCTAGGTCCCATTGTTGTTCTAGACCTCTTAGGCCATAATTTTTCTCATGCTATGGGTAAGGGAGTGACCAAAAACCCAAAGACACTCTCATAGGCCTGTATGCCAGCAATTGTGGACTAAATTTTCCAGTTCTATGCTAGAAACCCTAAGATTTAAGCCACGTTTTTAGACCCAGAGCCCAAGCCACTGCCCATAATGGAATGAAAGCTCAGAGTCAAGTAAAGTATAGGGAAACAATGATACAAAAGTAAATAGTTGTTTAAGACCTTAACCAGACCCCTACTAGCCATGACACGAATTTCGTTAAACAAGTCATCAACATGTAACCTACAATTGTAAACAGCATAATTAAGTGTAGGGATCTCATAGTTATCTAAAAATCGCTATAAACCATTGTTCCTTCATGTCATTTGCTTCATATTGATCTATTTGGTCATAGACACATTATCCATTCATATATAACTAAAAACATGCTAAGAGCCATACATAGCTGGTGTCATAAAATGTGCATATAACCAGCATAATAGGAACATAAAAACAATAAACATATCAGCCATAAAAATCCACATATACATCAATACATTTGCACATAGGAATTAAGGGAATAAATTTCTCATTAATGAATGATCAACCAACCAGAGATGGGACTACCACATTCCACCCGACCATAGAATGGTTGAGCCAAATCCCTCTTCAACCATTCACCCCCATGCCATATTCCAAGCATGAATGTGGAACTCAAACCAAAAGAACTCAACCAGATCATACTGAGGCTAAACCACCTCACCTTCATCAATAGAAACTAGGTTTTACTGTAATCCATCCTAGATCACTAGGCCAACACAATGAACACATAATAACAGGATTTACTGTGATCTCCACCTAATCACTAGGCCAAACAAGCATGGATGCCACTGGATTTCTCCCCCTACATCATGAGGAATTTTCCTGTCGCCTAGTCTCTCAGGCTTTACCCAATCCAAACCCGGATCACCAAGCCCTAAACGGAGATCCACTCTCCAAGCTTTACCACATATCCCAAACCCAAGATTACTAGGCCCAACAGAGAGAAAACCTTTTCTTGGCTTTACCGTATATCCTGCCATTCGCTGGCAAGGATTCGTAGGTGCACCGAGGCAACACAATCCTGCCTTTACCACAACCCATAGTCTGGCTCAGGGGTCACTAGGTCAGTGGCTTTACCGTGATCCACACACAGTCTGGCTCAAAGGGTCACTAGTCGAGGGGCTTTACCATGGTCCACAGTATGGTTTAGGAACCACTAGGCCATATGCTCTATCATTCAGAGATCCACCCCACTCAACTTCGAATCCATTTGGCAATCTAGCTCAACCAAAACATGAGAACCCCATCGCACCATGGCTATTTGGAAATTGAAAGGCTAGGTTGAAAAACATTGTTACATCTGGAAAAACCCATGCCATGATAGAAAATAACCACATGCAATACCATGCATACCAAATCTAGCGACGAAAATACACATGCAAGTCAATACCTGCAATGAAGCCCATTGTAACTGCTTGATGCTGCCTTTCCCTACTTGATCTTTGCTTCCTCTTGCCTTCTTTGCCTTTCTTGCTCCAATGCCAAAGTGCTCCAAGAAAACTCTAAGTGTCCAAGAGTATGAGAGAGAGAGAGAGAATAATGAAAGTGTTCCAAAACTGAACTAAAAAAAAGGTTACCAACTGATCCTCAGAATCCAGGCCTCTATTTTCTTCATTACCCATTATTTTCCTTCATTTTCTTCCTCACATGAAACATGTGACCTTTCACCTCCTTTTTCTCCTAGTTTCCATTATTTTCATAAATAATTGTGCCAAAAATGCCATTTTTCCTTTCCAAAGCCTTAGCCATTGCCTTTTCCATAAACAACCAAATGAACACCCCTTAGGATGTCTTGCCGAACATTCAGCTTCAAATAAGTGTCCCATTCATTCGTGTTTATTGTTTTTAACTTTTATTACATGGAATTTTCTCGAGGGCTGTTACAACCACATTCTCTTTCTCATCTGCATGCGAATGCCTTGTCCTCTTAGGCTACCATTTACCTTTACCTTTGTCCTTTCCTTTACATCCATGCTAAGATTCATTCTTATGATTTGATTTTTCATAGCAATGCTTCAATTTCCCAATAACTTCCTCAAGTGATCGAGGCTCATCATACTCAATCTGATCTCTAAATGCTAATGGAAAACCACTAACAAATCTTTGAACTTTAGCCTTCTCATCAGTACGATACAGTACATACCTCAATAAATCCAAAAATTTGGTTGTGTACTCTTCGTCTGTCATTGATCCCATCTTTAGCTCATAGAATTCTTTATCTTACTATTGTAGTACCTTTCTAACAAGTACTCCTTCCTGAAAATCCTCTTGAACTCCCACCAACTCAAATCATCGGTCCTGATGTCTCTGACCCACTTCATATATTCCCACTAATTGTTCAATTTACCTTTCAAGCTAAAGATAACTACGTTGGCCTTCATGCTATTTGTGTGCTCATGCAACTCAAATAATTTTTTCATCCCAAGTATCCAAGCCTTTGCATCTTCTGGCTTCTTCACATCTCCATCAAAAGTAGGTGCTTTTTCTTTCTTAAACTCATCTGGCAAGTGTCCCCTATCATTCCTCCTGTAAGGATGATAACGATGATGATCATGATGTGTATCAAAACTATAACTAGAATAGTACTTGTACTTATCGCCCCTCATATCAAAGTATCCATAAACCTGTCATCTCTCACTGTGTCATATCTATCTGACCTATGTCTACTAGGAGACCTACTGCCATACACCCCATTAGTTCCATCCCCATGTCCATGGCTGATCCAAAGCGGACCTTGTCGCTGCAAATATGAAAAACTATGAAGAATTATAGCATCAACCTTTGCTTACTTCTCTTGTGCATGTATGATTCAGTCATTATCTGCCTTACAACTCCTTATCTCTTCCGTCAAATGCCTCAGTGTAACTACCAAATCAGAAGAGTCCCCAACATCATACTACTCTTTGGATTGATAGGGAGAGTCTTTGTAGTCAACCATCTTGCTAGCCATTTGATCTCTTTCTTGTAATGCATAATATGTCCAAAAAACCAAATCACAATAAATCAACGTACCTCAGTATAGCTCAGGGAGGATACCTTGTTTGCAAGATTGCCAAATCAGCATGACATAATAGCATATAGACATATAACAAGTAAGTGCATCAATGCATAAACATCATTCTAGCTAGGCTCCAATCATCAATGCAAGGCCATATCAACATTGCATGCTATGACCTCATGCATGGCAACAACCATTACTCCATTGTACACATTGCCACATGCAACCATCAACATGCATAAGCAATGCCTAATCAACTACACATATGCATAAATGTTTGTAGTCAAGCATAAGTGATCAATTCTTGTAATAAACCTACAAGGTTGATACATGTAAGGAAAATATTCAAGAATTTAACCTAACATACAAGGATGTAAGTAGGCAACATAAAATCAACATGTAAGCAACATATAATCCATATGGAACCAATCTCATACTCATGATAAATTCATTCCACAAAATCAACATCAAATTCAACATGGAGTCCCAATTAGACCTCAGACCATTTGGTGTAGGAGTCCCAACAGTGGGTCGTATGGTAATGCCTTGACTGCGATTTCGCACATAGGCAAGTAAGATAAATTTTTCGGTAGCAAGGGTGTGACAGTTGTAGTGAGTCAAGGAAGGTGTATGAGAGATTCTAACACATGGGGGTGAAATGAGTGTGCCCCTTGGCAACCTGGAACAGTACTCAGCTGGGAAGGGAGCACACAAGAGAAGATGCATCACAAGCTGGAAAGAAGGTTAGCCAACAATCCAAAGTGATGGTTAAACCAACAACACATATGCAACAAGATTCATATAATTGCATACAAAGCAGTCCATACACAACTACGTAAGTTAAACAACATACATTGCTAAGCAACTAGAAGAGTCCAACTACAATAACAACATATGCATGAAAACATGTTGGCTCTTATTATATAAAGAAGTGTAAGTTTCGATCATGCAATACATCCATGTAAACCTGCTAGCCTCAATAGTGGAATGTTACAGCGACATCCACCTGCTCCTCCAAAGAGATGAACTAGCTCTGTGCAGTGGAGAAGGCAAGGCGCGTTACAATATTGTCCAAGCTTTCTCCAAGATAGCCTTAGCAGAAGCTTGGCTGACCAAAATCCATTATAATGAGTTATGAGGGACTATTTATAGCAAAGGGTGGGGTGACCCTTGACATTCCCCTTTGTGACTGTTTAACTACCCTCGTGACTCTTCACCCACTCTATGATTGTTATGTCCAACTATTTACACTTGACTTACACTTGACATGATCTAACATTACAATGCACATGTTCCCATGTGAGACAAAATGGCTTGAGAAAGCCATGCAAGACATCACTGACACGTGGTCCATTATGATGAGACCAACTCTTTGACATACTTGTGATGGTGAAGGTGGTGAGCTGATGCCAAGCTTGGTCGTCCGTGATGGTGTGCATGCACCCCATGGTGACATCTTGCTGAAGCGAACTCTTGCCTATGTTGCAACCGGTGCATTGGTTCGGCTCCTTCATCCAACTCGTCTACTAACATGCACATGGTCTTCTTGGGTGTGGTTGAATCGGCAACACATTGATGCATAGTGTCAGTTCTGATCTTCAAGTGTGTGTTGGTGGTCATGCGCATCACCTTGCTGAAGTACATGTTCAGCTCCAGTTGGACTTGCTTCTTGTCTTCGCCTTGGTGAGTGTGTTAAATGGGTTGGATCGCATGCGTGCGCACAATGACATCAATCCCTTTCATGCCATCAACAACATTGCTCACCATGTCTACTCTGTGCTAGCTGCTAGGATGGATCTTTAACTTGTAAGGGCGCAGTTTCATCCATGAGTGCATGTTGCACCCACTGTTGTTCCTGTTCTTGCTACAACTCATTCGTATGTCTATGCAACTTCATGTTCTTCCTTTAGTTGCTGCTTCAACACATGAAACTCCTTCTTTGTTCCATTCTCTGTCTTTGTGCGATCTTCATATCGTACTGTCACATCATAGCCTGATTCTCCAAAGTTGCTTTCATCATCAGTGGATCTGCTTGATATTGCAACTTTGTTCCGCCTCTGTGTTGTCAACAACCTTCCTCTTAAATTCATTGCGTTCATTGTGTTCATTGTATTCGTTGCATCCATTGTGTTCGCTGCATTAATTGCGTTCGCTGCTTTCGTTGCATTTGTTGCATTCGCTGCATTTGTTGTGTTCACTGCATTCACTACGTTCGGTATGTTTCCTTCAGCTGTTGTTCATAATGCTGCTTGTTGTGATGTTGTTGTTGTTATATCTTGATGTCTTTGTCTACGAATAACTTGATATCTTCGTGAGTAGGCAAGCTCATAAACATTTAACCGACTACATCTCCAGGTGTGCTTGAACGGTATCTTCGACTCTGCTCTCTTGGAAACCATTGTACCTGCACTACTGAGAGGCAGATGAACACCTGCAATACCTGGAGACATGGCAAAAGCCATGGAAAGTAATCTATCATTCGAAAACCAAAATGAACTTGAGAACTGACTTGCAACATACTTGTGTGACTAATCATGAAGGTTGCACAATTTCAGCCGGGAGGTCGGGAGACTAACTATCAAGATTGTGCAAGGCAAAGTCTGGGCTGTTGGGAGACTAACTGACTGCTGGAACTACGTAATGCACAGTCCAGTCTGGTTGTTGAATGCTGGAATTGCGCAATGTGCAATCTCAATTGGCAATGGCTGTAGACTTAGTGACTGCATTGTGCAATTTTCTAGTTCAGCAGTCACTGTCCCTCGAAATGCGCAAAACAGTCTTGGAGGATATTCATTGGGAAGAAATGCGCATTTCCTGAGAGGAAGATAGAGTCTTCCCTCTCAGGATTGCACAATGTTGTCTTGGTGAGGCTCTTGGTGAGGCAGAGTCCGGGTCAAGGTTTCCTAGACTCGACGACGGGAAAACTAAACGAAAATGTGAGTGTGAATGCATGGTGATACTAAGTGTAAACTTAAGTGAATGATCATGCATGGAAATGGTAAATGAAAGATTCAGAAAATGGAACAACATGCATGTGGATGAGGCAAGTCGCTGAATTAGCAACCCTTCATGAAAAACAATTTCATGCATGCGACAACAGTGAGATAACAATGACAATTGAAACAGTGCTAGGACAACCTAGTATACATGTAAACGATAGCACACACTCAAAGAAATCAAGCAAACAATACTCACACAAGCGAAAACATAGAAAGTGAAAGAAATGCAACACAAGGCATGAAAAGCAGGCTTACCGAAAAACAGTTGAGTTGAATGTGCCGAATGCTCCTCGATGTGATGTGGGATATCAGAGCTGCAAGGTTGATGTGAGGAATGAGCTCTGTAGTGTTTGGTTGATGATTTTTGATAACATCAAGGTTGTGACACGCATGCCACAAATATAGGAGAAAGCGACACTTGGTGGGAGGTTTCTGAAATGATCCTAGGATGTAACCTCCAACTACTAAACATAGATCCCTAAAACAAGGGATGGTTTTGCATGTTGCCTTGGGAGAAGCAGCCAATGCATGCAAGTTAGTTTTTCTCGGTCCTGGAGGGAAACGGTTAACTCAGCTGCACATGCAAGAGACTACTCGACTGCTGGGAGAAAATGCGCATTTCTAGCTAGGAGTTGGGCTGGCTACCTAGGAGATTTGTGCAATTTCTGGGCAGAGCAGCTGACTACTGCCCAGATTTGCGCAAATTTTGGGCTGAGCAATCCTACTGGGAAAATTGTGCAATTTTCTCTATGAGGGTTGACTAGCAGGATTGCGAAATTTTAGAGCTTAGCAAGCTGCCAAACAAGATTGCGCAATTTCTGGAGGGAAGGCTAGTTTCCCTCTATAATTACACAATTTCTTGGGGGAGTTGCTCAGCCTGCAGCTGGACCAAGTCCGAGTGATCAGCCTATGAGGGGAATGCATCGAGATATGATCAACATGCTGCCTTTGTGCAAGTAAAACACTGAAGCTTGTGAACTTGATGAAGCAAGGCAAGCTGCTATGAATGTTGGAAGGGAGGCTCCAAAACGAAGCTAAGGAAAAATTTTGGAGGGTGGTTGTAGCCGCTAAAACACCTTACTACAAACATAATCCAACATCCAACAATTTCAACAAGCACATGGAATAAAGCATAAAATAAACACATGCAACTAACATGCATGCATGACCAATGCACACCGCCCATCTAGTCATAGGGGTGAACCATGCTCTGATACCACTCTGTAACACCCTCCTCCCATATATACCCATATAACCATGCCAACTAGGGTAAACATGAGATGAGGGGCTACTGTGATTAGATTCGACCTCCGATGTGACCTTAAGGAAGTGGAATCGACGAAACATCGCACACAATCATCCAAAATTTGCAACAGAACCCTAAAGAGACATATTAGCCACTCAGAAATCTTGTTCTTGGGTCCCACTGATGTATTGGATATCTTAGGCTACAATCGCTCTCATGCTATGGGCAAGGGAGCGACCAAAAACCTAAATTTTCTCTCACAGGCTTGCCTGCCAGTGACCAGAGACCAAAGTTGTAAGTTTTGTGCCAGCGACCCTGGGATTTAAGCCACTCTTCAAGCCCACAACCTAGGACACTGCCCAGAATGGAGTGATAGCTTAAAATCAGTAAAAGTACAGGGAAATAATGATGCTAAAGCAATAAGTTGAACAATACGATAACCAGACCCCTACTAGCCATGATAGGCATTTCGTCAAACATATCATCCACATGTAACCTACAGGTGTAAACAATAAAATAAAGTGTAGGGATCTCATACTTATCTGTGAATCACTATGAACCATTGTTCCCTCATGTCATTTTCTACATTATCATCTATTAGGCCATAGATACACTATCCATTCATTTACAAGTAGAAACATTCTGAGAGCCATATATAGCGACTGTCATAAAATATACATATAACCAACATAATAGGAACATAATTACCATAAACATATCAGCCATCAAAACCCACATATACATCAATACATTTGCACATGGAAATCAAGGGAATGAATTTCTCATTAATGAATGCAATAAACCAATTGGAGATGGGACTACCACGTTCCACCTGACCATAGAATGGCTGAGCCAAACCTCTCTTTATCCATTTAGCCCCATGCAATATTCCAAGCATGAATGTGGGACTCAAACCAAAAGAACCAACCAGGGCATACCAAGGTTAAACCGCCTCACCCTCATCAATAGAAAGCAATATTTAGCATAATCCATCCTGAATCATTAGGCAAACACAGTGAACACATCATAATAGGTTTTACTGTGATCTCCACTCGATCACTAGGCCAAACAAGCATGGATGTCACTGGATTTCTCGACCTACACCATGAGGAATTTTCATGTCTCCTAGTCTCTTAGGCTTTACTGTAATCCAAACCCGGATCACTAGGCTCTAAACTGAGACCCACTATCTAGGATTTACTGCATATCCCAACCCAGGATTACTAGGACCAACAGAGAGAAAACCACCTCTTGGCTTTACAGTATATCTTGCCATTCACCAGAAATGATTCCTAGGCCCACCAAGGCAACACAATCCTGGATTTACCACAACCCACAATCTGGCTTAGGGGTCACTAGGCCACTGGATTTACTGTGATCCACAGTATGGTTTAGGGACCACTAGGCCATGCGCTCTATCTTTCGAAGATCCACCCCTCTCAGATTTGAATCCATTCGGCAGTCCATCTCAACCAAAACATGAGAACCCCATCACACCATGGCTATCTGGAAATGGCAAGGCTAGGCTGAAAACGCTGTTACATATGGAAAACCCGTTCCATGATAGAAAAGGACCACATGCATGCCAAATCTAGCAAGGAAAATACACATGCAAGTTGATACCTACAAGGAAGCCTATTGTAGCTACTTGATCCTACCTTTCCCTGCTTTATCTTTGCTTCCTCTTGTCTTCTTTTCCTTTCTTGCTCCAATGCCAAAATTGCTCCAAGAAACTCTAAGTGTCCAAGAGTATGAGAGAGAGAGAGAATAATGAGAGAGCTCCAAAACTCAACTGAAAAAAGGTTACCAACTGATCTTCAGAAGCCTTTTTATGAACGATGCCTTTATTTTCTTCATTTTCCATTATGTTGCTTCATTTTCCTCCTCACATGCAACCTATGACCTTTCACCTTCCTTTTCTCCTAATTTCCATTATTTTCATAAATAAATGTGCCAAAAATGCCATTTTTCCTTTCCAAAGCCTTAGCCATTGCCTTTGCCAATTTCCTTAGCCATAAACAACCAAATGAACACCCTATAGGATGGCTTGCCCAACATTCAGCTTGGAATAAGTGTCCCATAAACTGTGGTTATTGTTTTTAACTTCTATTACATGGAATTTTCACTAGGGCTCTTATATTTTTCTTTCAAAAAACCATTGATACCATACATATTGATCTTGTTCTAAATACAAGGATGCAATAGCTACGTGTTGTAATGATGATAGTTGGTGTAGATAAAATTATTGATCCATCTGTAATATCCATGTTACATGACCTTTACCATTAAACTTCCTAATATCAATATTCATACTAAATTGGTTTCTTGTGTTGAGATTGCAACAAGATGATGGAGCTTAGTGAAAAGAGTCGCCTTCACTAAGTGGGCCCGCAGGCTATTTTTGGCGCAAGTCTATTTTTAGACTATGTCTATTTTTAGACATATGGATCATGTCTATGGATTGCAGGTTGTTGTTATGGATGATTGATCAAGTTGGGAAAAATAGATGGACTTCTATTTTTAGACCACAGCGGAGTGACTGCTCAGTCTAAATATAGAACAGTCAAATATTACTAGCTCATAATAATATTTAGACTATAAACTTTGTCTTATTCTCTTGGGGCACTTCAGGATGAGCTACGGATGTGGTACATGCAGATCCCAGAAGGAAATACGTGGTTAACTATGGGATGACTAATATTTGCATGCAGGACTTCAGTTAGAACTCAAGTGAGTTGAGTTTAGTGGACTGGAGGTGCAGTTGATGGAGTTGTGTTCAGTTTAGCTTTGTTAAACTGGTTGTATTTAGTCTAACTGGCAAATAGACTAGAGATGAGTTGGGGTGAATTAGTTATTAATTAATTCACAAGTTATTAACTCATAATACAACTAATCAATACATCAGTTAACTCAGTTGCATGTCAGTGCATGTTTAGTTCAGCAGGGACGGGTGTTAGAGAATCAGATTGCTATCAGTTGTGATCTATAAGTTGTGCACCAGATCTTGCACAATCCCAATGGATGAGTAATTGCCAATGAGTATTGCGTGGTTATATCCAAGGGACAATACGAAATTTGGATCCAATTCAATTCATCAGTAATCCTCATGCAGGATTGCAGCAGTAGAGGCAGGCAAGCAGTGGAAGAGATTTGGAAGATCAGATTTGAGCTGTATTGTGTGTAACAGAAGTGGAGATACTTGTGAGAAGTATTATGCTGTGTAATGTTACATGACTCAATCATTAATATACAGATAGTTGGGGTTTTTAGCGAGATGCTTTCCCCGGGATACATACTGTGTTAATGTGTGAATGCTCTTGATGTTTTATTGGTTATTGATGCTGTTATATTGATGATCAACGTAGAGGAGCTTATGTCTTGTGTATGTTTTCCGCAATAGTACATGATCAGGATAATCTCTGTTGAATATGTGTTAAATTATTCAAAATTTCTACATGGTATCAAAGCTGCTTGATTTGTAGAAGAGATTTTTATAGGATATCAAGCGAGGATTGATCATCGATTTCTCTAGGCAGAGCCTGTAATCGGGCCAGGTAGCCTCTGGATTCATCCTTCCTTTGGAAGGTGAAATATCCGGTAAAAAGCCCATACAGTCAATCTCTGTACGAGAAATATTTTGTTCTCACGAATCTTAGATCCGAGGCGGTTGAGTTGGTTGCTGGTGGAATTCGAATTTGCAGCAGTGTTTTCTTGGTGACAACGCAGCAATGTCTTTCAACGGATTACGATTGGAGTATGCTCTTGAGGGCAGCTCAAACTATATTGCATGGAAGGACAGGATGGAGGCAGCATTGGATGATAAC